>CM065662.1:3713997-3744342 GCA_033220385.1 Triplophysa yarkandensis | reverse complement strand
AAGTGTAGTGTAGTGTAGTGTTGTGTAATATTGTGTAGTGTAGTGTATGTGTGAGCTGTACCAGGGTTTGGTGTCTTGGCCTGTCTGAGCACAACTACACAACTGAACTCACATCACCATGGACAAAGTAAGTTCTCTACACATCACAGTTATAAACAAGACTTAGAGTCGAGCTTCTCTACACATCTGCAAGAAAACCAAGTTTGTGTTGATGTTTCATCTGTCAGAATGAGTTAGCATGCTAGGCCGCTGCATGCTAACACAGGTGTCTGTCTGCTGTGTAACAGTCGAATCCTCTGTGAAATAAACCAATGCATGTATTTAAAGTTCATGTTTATAAATGATCATTGTATGTTTTTTTACTTGACTTGTTGTGTAAATAAAGTGTAAATCCTCACATGTTGTTCATTGCTAACTGCTAGGTGTTAGCAGTGTTGTGAGGCGCTAGCTTCCATGTGTTTGCTTCACTCTTATACCATGATTGTTATTAAATAAAGTCAGTTTACACAAATCTCCCAAATTTAACAGATAATACTTCATCATAACCTCTGCACATCCAGGGGTGGACCCCAAATGTCTCACATACAGAATATAAGGAGTATTAAAACAATTATGATTAAATAATCATCATGTTTTATGTTATATAAGAGATCATACATCCCTGGAGTTACTGAGGCTTTCTAATATCACATCTTGCTATTTGGTGTTTAATAAATTGATATGATTGACATGCAGTTATTATGACACATTGTACAACATGACACTGTGATGTAAGTGTCATATTAAAGCATGTCCTCAATGTTTAGTGTTTAAGAGAACTCTGAAGGAATGGATCTGTTTCAGCAAATGATCAAACTTCTTATTTTGTCTCTTAACTCTTTGCAGGCGGATTTCCTGAAAGGTCTACCTGTGTATAACAAGACCAACTTCAGTCGATTTCACGCTGACTGCTGTATGTAAGGCATCGGTAAGAGTTCCACTCATCATAGATGGAACCGATCACGAGCGTTGTAGAAGTTCAAATAGATATTTGCTGTTGAGCATTTCCTTGAAAATGTTACGTTACCCTGAAAATATCAAGCTTTTAAGTATACCTAAAGCACACATGTCAACATTTGTCCGTCAGATACCAATGCAATGTGTCAAAGCATTATTTTTATAAGGGCTGTTTTCAGGATTGTCACATCCATTTCAGATTTCGCTCATGAACGGACACACGGACATTTAAAAAATTTAGATCAAATAATTTGAAGAAGCTTTTTTGTCACGTCTATGAAGCAGGTTCTCTGTCTTCAGTTCCTCGATGGTGGAACGATCTGCCTCTGGCTTCACGCTTGTCAGACTCGATCTCTATCTTCAAAAAACACCTAAAAACTCATCTTTTCCGGCTACATCTAACTCACTAACTCACTTCTTTTCTAACTACTCGCTCTATCAAAAAAATTAAAACTTTTGTAGTCTCTCTCTCTCTCTCTCCTCTCTCTCTCTCTCTCTCTCCTCTCTCTCTCTCTCTCTCTCTCTCTCTCTCCTCTCTTCTCTCTCTCGTCTCCTGTCTCTCTGTCTCTCTGTCTCTCTGTCTCTCTGTCTCTCTGTCTCTCTGTCTCTCTGTCTCTGTCTCTGTCTCTGTCTCTGTCTCTGTCCAGTCTCAGTCTCAGTCTCAGTCTCAGTCCTCAGTCTCTGTCTCTGTCTCTCTCTCTCTCTCTCTCTCTCTCTCTCTCTCTAATCCTCTCTCTCTCTCTCTCTCTCTCTCCCTCACTCTCTCTCTCTCTCTCTTCAAAAAACACCTAAAAAACTCATCTTTTCCGGCTACACCTAACTCACTTCTTTTCTAACTACTCGCTCTATAAAAAAAAAACTTTTGTAACTTCTCTCTCTGTGTAACTTGGTAACATTGTTGTAGCACTTGTTCACCTATTGTTGTATCGGCTATTTACCGCTTCATCGTCTCCTCGACTATTGTAAGTCGCTTTGGATAAAAGCGTCTGCTAAATGCCTAAATGTAAAGGGATATATTAACCCTTTTTAAAATAGAACATTTTTCATAGACTTATATTTTTCTGATGTTTAAACACCACCAGCATGGGTTGTGTATAATACAATCAGTTGGGTTCGGTTTACTGGTAAAGTGCGTTTTTAATTTGATGTCCGTATTGTCCCCATCCATAATGATTGCCCTGTTAATTTTCTCATCCTAAGGGCATCCAATCAACTTGTTTTTGCTTTTGGTGTGCGTGTAAATGTGTTCATTGTTTTTATCTGTAGAATGGCATTGAATGTTTTTGCCTTGGAGAAGAGGATGTCCCCATGTGGTAGTATTTTAAGATAAAAATAATCTGTGGGACTCTACATGCTTTTGCTTTTTAATAAAAAAGTGAACGATAGAGATTTGATAAAAGAGTGGTTCCAAAATCCTCCTGAATATTTAGTGAACGTTTTGACACCGCATGTTTTGAATAAGATTCTCAGGTTTCACTGATCTCACGTTTGGCGTCTGTTTTTTGTGTTTACAGAATAGAAGGCCGTCTGTCTATCTGCCTACACGAGAGTATCCCTCAGAACAAAGTAAGTGTTTATGCGGCCAATACAAAGGGTCATACAAATATTCTGTGAAGGCCTATTTTATAACCTTTTAAGTCACTGCATCACACTCAAAACTAGATGTGATGCATCTACCCATTTAGTTTAAGTTTGAAGCCAAACTTGAGTTAAATTTATCCTTCTTTTCACAGTTATAGTCACAGAGAAGACAAACATTCTCTTGCGTTACCTTCATCAACAATGGGACAAAAAGGCAAGTTTTTCTGTTTTATTGGACTTAACATTTTTTCTGCATATGTCTGCACTCCTGATCTTCATTTGCATGAATTCACTTATCAGAAGATTTCTCGGGTTTCCGCACCTTATTTTCAATAATAAACAAGAACCACTGTAACACACAGGAAACATTGAACATTACAGTCCAAATTGATTTCAGCACTTCCTGTAAGAGAAAATCAAAAGTGACAAACAAAGTTATGGATAACAGACTGATGTATTATATTACAAAATTATTAATGGCACCTAATGAGGAATTTCTAGAATGCTCTAAAATGAAAATTTGGTTATCATTCATTCCCAACAAAACAGTGAAAGTGTATCAGTTACCAATTCACATGATTCATTGCTAACACACAATTTGTATTTACATCGAAAGTAAATCAGTTTTTTTTACTCTGTCATCTTGCAGAATGCAGCTAAAAAGCGAGAGCAGGAGCAGGCAGAAGGAGAGAGTGGCAGCCCGGCACCTCCTCGCAAAATCGCCCGGACGGACAGCCAGGAGATGAACGAGGACTCTTAGAGGAACTCTCCATCCGACAGCACAAGGACCGACTCGACAAGCCCAGCTCTCCCTGAACATTCGAACACCGGCACACCACACTGGAATTTTATCTCAAAACGAACGTAATGAAAACAATGTTTCTTACGGTGTGCTTTATTATATCGAGAACTTCCTGAAGTGGTCAGTGCCCATCACCCAGCCCTGTATGTCCGGATGTGAACGCTCTGGAGCACGGCCGACTTTCACTTTTCAGCTTTGACCGATCTGCTGAATTCTGAAGGGCGGTGGGGGGGTCGGGAAAGCGGTATATTTAACAAGCACATAATAAGGAATGTCCAGAGTGCGTGCTTTGAACCGACGTGAGAAGATATGCGTAAAAAAATTGATTGTGATTTGTTAAGACACTATTAAGGCAATTTCTATCTTTCAAACCACCCTCATTTACTTAAGCTGTGATCTTTTCCCAGCACAAGTTCTTCTGTCATCATCCAAAGAGAAAGCTCTAAAGCAGATTTAGATGTAGTATTTTGTGTGGGGATAATGTTTGTCTTCCTAAGAAGTGCAAACTTGTGCATGAATGCACTGTTAGGACTGTTTATCCATGACGATTTTGGGAAACATCTCTCCCCTCCGAATATAAGCTTATACAGAGGCTGCGCACTCTGGACAAACAGATCGACTGCCTTCCGATGTTTAGGAATCATTGTCTTTGGTTCTGATCTGAAGGAAACCTCTTGTGAGTTCATCGTGTTCCTTTTCTTTTTAAAGAAACGTTTTCCAAGTCAGTAATAAAGCGTTGTTCTCTGTGTTTGTACATAATTGCTGAGATTTGAGGTTCTGATGTGTATTGCTTCAGCTCTTAACCTGCAGAGGGAGGCAGTGGCTGTGTTTGTGAGGCTCAGATACAATAAAAAGGATGAGCTTTACGCTCTATACTTCCCACAGTATAACCATAGTACCTTGAGCATACATCTGGACTAAAGGCACAATGTTTGGGGGGGTTGAGTCTGCGGTTCAGTGTCTTACATGTTTCAGGTTCTGTACTCTAGTTTTTGGTGTGTTCTTAAAGATTCAGGTTGAAACGGTAACAAAGCATGCATGTGTTTGCCTTTGGCAAAAGTGTTGAGTAAAGGGTGGCTTTTAAAACCTTTTTGATTTTATTGCCCAGTTAAGTAGGCATTGAAGTGCAGCCCATTCTAAATTTAGTCTAGCTTCATGTGTTACAGCATCACTACCACAATGACTGCAAACACACTCACATTTGTATTGGTTTTGTTGACTTCCCAATTTTTTTGTCTGAGGTTTCAAATATTTTTATTGTTTGGAGTCAAAATAAAATTCAAAAAATGGTAATTTGCGTCATCATCAAATCATCAAGATTCTTAATTACATTTAAGATTTTATGTGATAATAGATCAGTTCTATATGATGTTGGATTTCCAGTGTTTTTGTTTTCACTGAGGCCTGTCTGTAACAACATATGCTCAACAGGCCTAATCTGCTTTAATCTGGACTTTTTACTGTGGCCATGTTGGCACGTAGTTTTGGAAGACTGGTAACATGAACGCAGCTGTCTGTTTATTCGTTTAACATTAAACAAGATCTGTAAAATATCATTTGTTTTCAATTTTTTGTGGGATAGACTCAAAATGAGATTATTGGATTGGGAGTAGCAGATTACCAACCTGCTTTTTCATTACATGTGAAAGAGAGGGATCTACGGTCAG
The DNA here is from genome assembly GCA_033220385.1 of Triplophysa yarkandensis. Lineage (NCBI taxonomy): Eukaryota > Metazoa > Chordata > Actinopteri > Cypriniformes > Nemacheilidae > Triplophysa > Triplophysa yarkandensis. Next base: position 3,739,296 of record CM065662.1, on the reverse strand, counting down.
CCTTTTGATGTATCGGAAACAAAGGTAATCAGGTAAGATGTTTTACTTCTAAAGGAATTAGATTTTATCAAAAACTAGAGAGGTTTGGAATTTAAAGAAGGAAAGGCCACGACTGACACATTTCTAAATGTAAGTGCTTTAATTACATACGCAGTTCCGGAGTTATGAAAGTGACATTAAAGTCAAAACTTTAAATACAAATTCTTATGATTCCTATTAATTAATCTGTTTATGTTTAACTACATTCCTCATGATAATCAAGATAGTCTTGTTTTTATAAACACACACCAATAGTATTACAAATATTCAAATTTACATCAGCTCATTTATGAGAAATATATATGGTTGTGGTTGTGACAATTGTGGAAGTTATAAATGTCCAAGTGGGTATATACAATGTATATACAAGGGGTCTATATCTACATGGGTATACAAACCAGTAAATAAATTATATACATATCTGACTTATCAGTATAGTGAAAACCCTTAGAGGAAACTTCAATTGGGGGTTAGTCTCCTAAATGAAAAATCTGTCTTCGTTTACTTTTACACACTTGAAACCCGTGTGACTTTCTTCTGCATAACACTTTCTTTTAAATGTTGGTAACCAAAAAGCAATGGTCTCCATTGACATGCAAGTGAATGGGAACAGATTATTCTATCACCATCAAAATATTAAAGGGAAGGTGGCCTATGTGTTATACATTATATGCGTTATACCCATCCAGTGAGAGAACACATCATTAACACACGTAGACCAATGGGCAGCTATCACTTCAGTGCCCGGGGTACGGTGCCTTGCTCAAGGGCACATCAGTCATCATCCTGGGAATAGAACCATCAATCTTGTGATCATGGGTGTGAATCTCTAACCAGTAGACTACAACTGTCCCAAACTTTTTAAGGTTTAAACTGGTTATTATATATTCTACATTTCTGAGCAAGAGGTAAGTAGAGATAAACTTCTTTTTTATATTTATTTTAGCTCCGAAGGCCCTACAACATAGATAGAGAATTAAGGGATGGTTTTGAGTTCCAGCATAGAACGAATGACTCGGTCTATGAATGAAATCATGTCGCGTTTGACAAAATATGATTCAGTCTTTGAAATGTCGATTTAAAATTAAGGGGAACCCAAATGAGCATTTTTCTCTGTAGGTGTTCACCATGCTGACCAGCTTTGTGGATGGAATATTCTGCTGCTTCCCAGCGAGGTCCGCTAATGTAGTGGTCCCCATCGAGTCGTCTGAGCCCACTGATGGCTTTGAAATTGTAGAGGCGAAACCAGGCCGGGTGTTGAGAGTTCGGCATATCATCCCAGACCGGCTGGCTGTTGAGGAGCCCGGGACTGGCGAAGGGGGTTCGGTGAGCTGCAAGCGTAAAATCTCGGTGTATCGAAACGGTCAACTCCTGATCGAGAATGTGAATGAAGCCACTCATCCAGAATGGGTCCGTTATCAAAACGGAGACAGCACTGTGGATACAGACACTACTGAGAGTGATGCTCCAGCAGTGGCCCAGGTCACAGATGGCTTACAGGGTCCATCTGCAGGACAGACTTCAGATATCACACCAGCACCGCAGCCGGAGCAGCAACAACCACAGCGTAGACGTCGCAAACCTAAACGCTCCATCGTGATTGACTGTGAGAGAAAGATCACGTGCTGTAAAGGTTCTCATCCCGACGTGGCCTTGTTTTTCATACATGGGGTCGGGGGATCTCTAGATATCTGGGGAGGCCAACTGGACTATTTCTCCCAACTTGGCTATGAGGTCATAGCCCCAGACCTGGTGGGACATGGTGCGAGTTCAGCTCCGAAGATCCCGGCTGCTTATACATTTTACGCTCTTGCTGAGGATGTCAGGATTATTTTCAAAAGATACGCCAAGCGGAGGAATATTTTAATAGGACACTCCTATGGGTGAGGGTTTGTGCCACATTAAGGGCTTAAAAATGTATAACACCACCTGTCATAATCAAGACAATACCCATAGTTTGGGATTCTGTCAAACATCATTCATTTATTAAGCAAACAACAAAACATGTTCTATTTATGTTTTGACCTCTTCTTGGAGAACTGGGAATATAAAATGAATGTGATCAACTAACCATAAAAACACACCAATCACGTTGGTTAAAGCATTTTAAGAGGCCGATCACACAGATCGCATTGCCCCTATTTGAAAATTTGAGGCACACAACATTGCATTTTGGTAAAGTTAGATCACGGCCTACAACATTAGGTTAACCTCTCTTTTAAATGATTCGGACAATGGAAAAACGTGTCTAATGTCAAGTGGTTGTTTACTCTAAGTTTATGACTTGACGCGGTGGTTGTGGTGGTCTTATATATTTAAGCTTTTTCCAAAAATATATACATTGTTATATGTTATTGCACTAACTTTATCCTTTAACGACTCAGAGTCTCATTTTGCACGTTCCTGGCTCACGAGTACCCCGAGCAGGTTCACAAGGTTGTGATGATAAACGGTGGTGGTCCTACAGCGCTGGAGCCAAGTCTCTGCTCCGTCTTCAACTTGCCCACGTGTGTCCTTAATTTCCTGTCCCCGTGCCTCACCTGGAGCTTCCTCATGTAAGAATAGAACCAAACGACCCTGACATAGTCTGCGTGCCCTTCTTTACAAGTAATAATGGTCCTTTTTTGTTTCTTGAAGGGCTGGGTTTGCCCATCAGGGAGCAAGAGAGAAGAAGTTACTCAAAGAGAAAAATGCCTTCAACGTCTCCTCGTTCGTTCTGCGGTCGATGATGAGCGGACAGTACTGGCCTGAGGGTGATGAGGTTTACCATGCCGAACTCACAGTGCCTGTTCTGCTAGTCCATGGCATGTATGACAAGTTTGTACCAATGCAAGAAGATCAACGTATGGCAGAGGTAGAATGATTTTATTCTCGTCATAGATATACCGAAATGCATTACACTGAAATGGCAAGTCTTCCAACAGAACAAACCTTACATCGCACGGTATTTGCTTTTGTACTGATTTTATACTCATCTTCTCATAGATCCTTTTGCTGGGGTTCCTGAAGGTCATCGATGATGGCAGTCACATGGTAATGATGGAGTGTCCAGACACCGTGAATACTCTCTTACATGAATTCTTCCTGTGGCAGCCTGCCATCATCTCAAAACCCAAACAGGACGTGGCTGCCACAAAGACCACCAACAAACCTCAAGAGGATGCGTCGAGACCAAAAACCGCCCCCAAGACACCTTTAAGATCTCAACCTGACTTGATAAGACCAACAACAGCCCCGAAGACCAACATGAATGTGATGGAGACCTCAGCAGACAGCAAGTCTAAGTGCAAGAATTAACAGATCTACTGAAAATACCAACATCAGAACATCAATCAATGATAATAAAGTAATCAATAAAAAATGTATGGAAACATTCACCAGATCCTCTAAGCAATGAGAAGACTACAGACAGGTTTCCATCGAAAGTTGCGTGTTAAACTTATACCCAACCTGGAATATTGTACATTTGTAAACTGAAGTACTTATGAACCCTTCCTGATCATTTTTATTTCAGTTTAATGCACATCTTGGACTTTACATCCAGCAATTTTTAATGGACGGAAACCTGGCTATTGAGAGAGAAGTTTTATTATCATTGTTGGGGTTTTCTGTATCATATCAGTTTGTATATTGGCAACTTATATTATGTTGAATTTTGTAATATAAAAGTAGCACATAACTGCTACTCTGTTTTTGTAAAAAAAAATTGATCATGTTTATTTTTATTTAGCAAAACTTCAGGGAACTAAAAAAAGCAGATTTGTTTCCTGCAGCTGAAAACTGTTTAAAGAGTTACCGTTTAATAAAAGCTCATTCTAACTTTGTCAAATTCTTGTTTCATACAGCATGTGTGACTACATGGAACTAAAAGAAATTGATAGGGATTTTTCATAAGCAGGACGACCTAATGTTGGTATGTGTCTAAGTAAAAGTGTGTCATCTTTCTGCACTTTAAAAACCTGCTTGCATTACTACACAATACAAACACCTTCCCCAGCAGACTTTCCTAAACAAGTTAACATAATAGTTTACATTTACATTATAACAATATTTCCCTTAATCTAATTGGTATAAAAACTGAATACAAAAATAAACAACAAATACATTTTATTTATCGGGTTACTATCCCTTTTCTTGAGGGATCAGGGACAGGTGCCTAGGCTCCATTGGGCCCAAAATTGTAACCATTTAAAGAATAGTTGTTAGTCCGAAACAACTCTACTAACAAGAACCAAAAAAAATTTACTTTCTGAATAATTTTTGTATGTCTTATCAATGTTGTGGGAGCATTGGCTCAGTCTGCAGAGTAGATTATGTTAGAACATAACATTGTTGACTTGTCGTATGTGTTTGTGTGTTCAAGTCAATAAATGAGCTGGAAAGCCATGAAAAGGCATGCAAAAGGGATTCCCAACCCATGACTTTTTTGTATATTTCTGCCACACCTGATAGAACCAAAAGTTCTTCAGTGCTTATTCTAAAATTGTTCTAGACATTTTGATTTCTATGTTGATTATCTTTTGTTTGACCCCATGAGGGTGTCTTAAACTGAAAACATGGGTTAGTTGACCCCGTTAGCATACATTTTCCTGTATTTTAAACAAAGCTGGTCAGCCTTTGGAGGTCATAGAGAGCGCTGAAGCTAATGTCTAGCTGTCAAAACTGCAACTTTTTTTCTTCAGTTAATTTTTTTACATAAATGCTGGCCACTTTAGTTTATTTAAAACAATAATTCTCATGTGATTAATGACCAAAGGTTTTATACTGAAAGATGTTTTGAAGAACATCAATGTAATGATTAAAACCCATCGTATGGCCACAGAAGCACTAACATTTCTCATATCTTTTGGGCAGAAGTCACACAGCTTTTAACGGATTTCTGCAACACATGAATGGTCATTAAAGACCCTTTTATCATTTCATATCTGTTGGTCTTTCCCCTCTTAAAAAACCCCCATTTCTTTCAACAGCAGTACCAACTCACACAAGGCTAACGGAAGGGGCATCACATTGGTTTAGTTACCAACACTCAGAATTAAATGCTGTGTTCTTCTGTAGAATAACTTATATTTTAAGTTGAACTAGAACTTGTGATTGTCAATAATAGATTTTCAGCTGCCCTCCAAGAAAACATGTATTTAGTGGGATTGTGTATATTATATTGTTGTCATGAACAGTACACTTATAATATATCATTTTACACATCTTGTATTTATGTTTTAACATTTCATTAAAAAGAACACAGCACAAAGAAGAACACATGGCTGTAAACACTTAACTTATGTATTATGTTCCTATACATACATTTATCCTTCACCTAAGAATGAGTAGCAGCCTTCACCAAAAAGGACAGACAAGAAAAGTTCTTTCGGAAGCTTTTATTTACATAACTCTTTACTTCAGAGGGATGAAGCGGGAAGAGTGAGTGGCTCCAATACCAGGACGACCGTGTTTAACAGGCTTGTATGTGATGGAGAACTCTCCAAGGTAATGACCAATCATCTCAGGCTGAAAGAGACATGAAACAAATGTTGAACTGTAAACAGCATGAGGATATAGACGATCCTTTAAGGCAAGAGTCTTAGACTGAAAGAAAAGTGAGAAAGAATAACCCTCACCTTGATTTCAACCTGGTTGAAGGTCTTGCCGTTGTACACGCCGACCATGGAGCCAACCATCTCCGGCAGGATGACCATGTCTCTCAGGTGAGTCTTCACCACCTCGGGCTTCTCCATGGGTGGTGCTTCCTTCTTGGCCTTGCGGAGGCGCTTCAGGAAAGACTGATGCTTTCTCCTGAGGCCGCGGTTCAGCCTTCTCCTCTGCCTGGCACAGTAGAGCTGCATCAGCTGCTCACTGAAGAACAAAACACAGATTCAGCATCATTAATCTCTCCCTACCCCTCCTGATCAGCCAGCGCTTCCTTCAAAACTACGAAGCTTTCCAACACTGTCCGACTGTGATCATGATAACAGCTCGTGTGTTGACCTTTCCTAATGATCAACACAAACTCCAGTAACATAAACTTCTAATATAACGCATTGTGTTGTGCAATCATAAATATTCTTGTTTCCTACATTGCACAAGTACACAAAGCTGACAAATAGGCTCACTCTCAACACTTTGTGCTTAGCTTGCGGGTTTATTTCTGTTGTCACAGCTGTTTTACACACAGTGTGAGTTCTGGATCCCATGAGGTTTCCTATAGGAACCAGAAGGAGTGAGGATGAAGTCTTCATCTGATCTAACTACACTTTATTAACAACTAGAAACTTGGAGTAATCATCGATGATCAGCTCAACTTCACAGATCATGTTGCCGCGACTGTCAGATCCTGCAGATTCATGCTTTACAACATCAGGAAGATCAGACAGTTTCTCACAGAACACTCCACACAAATCCTGGTCCAAGCTCTGGTCCTGTCCAGGCTAGACTACTGCAATGCGCTGCTTGCTGGACTCCCGATGTGCACAACTAAACCTCTGCAGATGATTCAAAATGCAGCGGCAAGAGTGGTGTTCAAGGAACCAAAAAGGACCCATGTAACACCTCTCTTCATAAAACTACATTGGCTTCCGGTAGCAGCCCGCATTGAATTTAAATGTCTTCTCATTGCCTACAAGACCACCACCGGTTCAGCACCCACTTACCCTAACTCACTAATGCAAAGATATAGGCCCTCAAGATCTCTGCGCTCCGCAAATAAGCTGAGACTTGTGGTACCAGCTCAAAAGGGTAAGAAATCTCTCTCTCGAACGTTCTCTTCTTCAGTTCCTCGATGGTGGAACGATCTGCCTCTGGCTTCACGCTTGTCAGACTCGATCTCTATCTTCGAAAAACACCTAAAAACTCATCTTTTCCGCCTACATCTAACTCACTTCTTTTCTAACTACTCACTCTATCAAATATATATTATAATTATAATATATTGTAACTTCTCTCTCTGTGTAACTCGGTAACATTGTTGTAGCACTTGTTCACCTATTGTTGTATCGGCTATTTACTGCTTCATTGTCTCCTCGACTATTGTAAGTTGCTTTGGATAAAAGCGTCTGCTAAATGACTAAATGTAAAAATGTAATGTCAACTACACAACACCATTTCCATTGTGTATTGTCGTGCCACATTGTGTTCATAAACAAGAGTAATACCAGCGTGTGTGTGTGTGTAGTATAGTTTTGCGTAGTGTGTGTGTGTAGAAGAGTTTTGTGTGTAGTGTGTGTGTTGTATAGTATAGTTTTGTGTAGTGTGTGTAGAAGAGTTTTGTGTGTAGTGTGTGTGTTGTATAGTATAGTTTTGTGTAGTGTGTGTAGAAGAGTTTTGTGTAGTGTGTGTGTGTGTGTGGAAGAGCTGTGTGTAGTGTGTGTGTAGTATAGTTTTACGTAGTGTGTGTGTGTAGTATAGTTTTGTGTAGTGTGTGCAGAAGAGATTTGTGTAGTGTGTGTGTGTGTGGAAGAGTTTTGTGTAGTGTGTGTGTAGTATAGTTTTGCGTAGTGTGTGTGTGGAAGAGTTTTGTGTGTAGTGTGTGTGTTGTATAGTATAGTTTTGTGTAGTGTGTGTGTTGTATAGTATAGTTTTGTGTAGTGTGTGTGTTGTATAGTATAGTTTTGTGTAGTGTGTGGAAGAGTTTTGTGTAGTGTGTTTGTAGTATAGTTTTGCGTAGTGTGTGTGTGGAAGAGTTTTGTGTGTAGTGTGTGTTGTATAGTCTAGTTTTGTGTAGTGTGTGTGTGTGTGTGGAAGAGTTTTGTGTAGTGTGTGTGTAGTATAGTTTTGCGTAGTGTGTGTGTGGAAGAGTTTTGTGTGTAGTGTGTGTTGTATAGTATAGTTTTGTGTAGTGTGTGTAGAAGAGTTTTGTGTAGTGTGTGTAGTATAGTTTTGCGTAGTGTGTGTGTGTGTGTGTGTGTGTGTAGTATAGTTTTGCGTAGTGTGTGTGTGTGTGTGTGTGGAAGAGTTTTGTGTAGTGTGTGTGTAGTATAGTTTTGTGTAGTGTGTGTGTTGTATAGTATAGTTTTGTGTGGTGTGTGTGTGTAGTGTTGTATAGTCTAGTTTTGTGTAGTGTGTGTGTAATTGTGTGTGTGTGTAGATCATGGCACTCACTAGGACATGTCCAGCAGCTGGTCCAGGTCAACACCTCTGTAGGTGAACTTCCGGAAGGTGCGCTTCTTCTTCTGCTCAGCGTCCGCCTGTGACGTCACAACCAACACTTATTAACGGACAGCACTACACAATTAACTTCTCTCTACCACAACACGATATCAAACAACTCATAACATTATTGTTCAGTCCCTCTTGTTTAACCCCCGCAGGGCATCATTATTAGCATTGCTTCTTTCAGTGAGCACGGCTGAACTGTGCTTCATTTAAACATCTAACATTCACATCTGAGGAAAAATAACGGCCGCAAACATTGCATCAACACTTAATCTACTCGGATTCATAAAAATCACGAGACTGTGTTTCATATATACAGCGGATTAGCGTGGATTGTTGTATTTTGGTGAGTGGCATAGTAGATGTGCACCTACCATCTTGAGAGTATCCCGGAAAAGGAAGTGGCACGGGGAGGCGCTCTAATATCGCGAGATTTCGTCGATGCGTGACGTAGTTTGGTGAGTCGCCCTCTAGTGGAGAGGAGGAGGATGTGATTATATAATTATTATAATTATATTATTGTTGTAATTGATTTAATTTGGTTGTTGTGGTGTTTATTTACTTATTATTTATTGCTACTCTGTTAGGATTAAATACATAAAATAAAGGGATTAGTGAGGACTTCTGGTGCACTTGTAGAAATATTCATTTTGTCATTATTTTTATTATTTATAATTATTTTTTATTTTGCAATACTGTTAAGGGAAATCCTCTTAAAGACATAAACACAATTTCAGGAGTTGTTATTATGTCTCTCTTTTATTATGCAATATAAGCAGCATTGTGGAATATTTTATAAACTGATCCAAGTGTTTATATTATACAAAAACTCTTGTTTATAGTGGTTAAACATCAGAAATATCAGTTTATGAACATATTTTCTTTTTAAAAACCAGAATTAAAAATATCCAACATATGGCAAAGGGATAGCTTTTTATAGAAAAAAAATTATAATCTATATTTATTTTTATGTGTCGGTTTATATGCACAATCAAGCGTTATCGATGTGACAATCCTGAAAATATCCCTTGTTTGACTATGAGAAATAATGCAATAAAAAAATAATGCTTAAGAATGTAAAGAGAGACATAACACTGGTATTTGAACAACCAAATATTGACAGTAAACTCATTTTTTACTAATGATACACTCTAAATTATGTAAATAACTGACTTTTATTGGGATTAACATGCTGACGAGCCTGAGACTTTTAGACAGAAACTCAATGTATGAAATGTACATTACGTTACACCGATAAAAGAAAATGTTCTACATTTTGATGTTTAAAGTGTCCCTAAAATGTCACGCTCCTCCATTTCCAAACCCGGCCTATAAACTAATTTACTGTATTAAAATAATACTAAACTGATGACAGACTATACCACGTTATATATGATTTAGTTCATATTAATAAATGAATATTGTCTTCATTGACATATGCAAACTAAATAAAAGATCTGTCCACCATTTAATATCAACGGACTGTTCACGTTTACTTGGAAACAGAAACAACAGCATTAGGTTTCTTTAAATCATTTATTTCAAATAAACTCTCATTTTTTACGTTTTTTTTTTGCATAAGTGCAAAGTGCACCAACAGCCACCTGAGGGAAGTCTACATCCATAAATAAAAAAACTAAAACAAGAAAAGCGCACATATAATAGTACAAAATTCTTTAAAAAATTGCACAGTTTAGGTGTATAATACACATTTGTCATGTATTTCCGAACATAAATAAAATGATAAAAGGCTCGTAGAGTAAACAAAAGTCACAACATTGAAAATAAAAACATTTTCCCACTAATATAGAATTAAAGCTGAATAATTGGAGACCCTGTCGCTGATGTCTGGTGCTTCTGTTCTGTGCTGATGTTTGACCAGACAATATAAATCTATTGCTAAATACATCAGTAATTCAGTTCTACTACAAAATATAGAAGAGTGCTGTGGAAAGGAAATCTCCTTTTATCGGAGTAGAGACCCTGTCACACACACACAATAAACCCTTATTATTTGCAATGTTCAAAAAGACAATCCCAAAATCCAGTCCAATTTGTGTTTGAAAGGTCTGAATCCCTGACGATGTGTATTGCATTGAGGGGTGGAGGGGGGCGAGGGGTGGGACGGGGGCAGCTCAGCGTCGATAGGGGTGGAAGCCCTGTACATTGTGGTTCTGCCCTCGTCCAAAGCTGCCAGCTGCCGGTTGGGCTCCCGATGAGGGTGCGGAGGGGGCTGCAGCGTATGAGGCAGTTTGCTGGCTGGGATCTGCGAAGCTATGACCAAAAGCACTCAGGTCCTGCCCATAACCTGTCTCAACAGACATGAAAGAGAAGGATTTTAAACCTCGAGCAAGAATAATGAGAGCGTCATTGTATTTGTTATGTGACTGGGCTTTCTGGGAACCCCTTATGACCCATCAGAACTTTTGGTTTAAAATCCAAATTTAGTCATCCTCATGTCATTCCAAAACTGTATTAAATTCCATTTGCAGAATAGAAATGAACATAGTTGGAAGAACGACTTCCATAAGACGTTTCTAAAAATATCTTCTTTTGTCTTCATAAAGGAACGTGTCCTATGTTCTGAATGACATGATAGTGAATAAATTACAACAAAATAAAATGTTGTGTAAACTTCGACTTTAAAAGTATTTTAACATTTCAAGACAAAGGCCACATGCACGCTGCACTTCCATACAGTTGTCACTCCTTTCCTGAGCACACCCACGGGATTTGGTTATTACTTTATTAACAACCCTCCTCGCTAATGAAATGAAGTTATGACAACCTGATGTTTATTTAAAACGTTGAAAGTAAGAACAACCTGTTCATGTTGCCGAAACTTTCGTCATCACAGAACAGCCCTGTTGCCTTGGGCCACCCACCCATTACACACCAGAGAAAACATGCTGTCACAAAAAAGGACACACAAATCATGCTGCTAATTCTACTTATAATTTCCAAGATGCACCAATTATGAAAATATTCTTATCGAAATAATATTTTAATAAACTCAAGATGCTTATATCATAACAGACACACCAAACAAGTTCAACTGCAGGCATCAATGGTTCTTGTTAACATTCACAAACTTCAGAAAGTGAGAGTGACTACTGTATTTCATACACACATAGAATGATAATTGAAGGGATTCACTCACAAATTGAATGTGGTTCCCACTTCCAAAACTTTGCAGTGTGTATGTGGCCAAAGTATCTGAATCTACAAACAAAAAGAGACTCTTAAACAAAAATAACCAAATCATGACAAGACAGCTAAAATAAAATGTGTTGATGACAGACAGATCATTCAAAGAAACGCATTCAGAGCATCCTGGATCCAGTAAAAATGTGCTAAAAACTAAGGTAGAAATTCACTTTGATAGGGATAGTTCGCCCCAAAAATGAAACTTGTATGTAGTCATAAACCTATATACATTTCTTTCTCCTGCTGAACAAAAAGGGAGATATTTAGAAGAATGTTAGCAACTGAGATGTCTTGAAATGCAAAACATATACAGATTTATAACAACATGAGGTTGAGTAATTCTTGGCATATATTTGGGGTGAACTGTCCCTTTTAGCCCAGAAACGGACTAAAAACACTCAAGGTGGCAGTTGAAGGTTAGACTACATGAGAAATGAAAACAAATGAATTAAGTCAAATCAAATAAAAAGACAGCATTGAAGTCAAACTTTCATCAAATCGGCCGAGATTTATTCACAAACTCTACGAGGGATATCAAATCCACAGAAAACCCAGAAAAGCCGAGACAAAATTAGATCATCCTTCTGGCAGCAAAGCAATGCAGTGACTGAGACACAAAACTTAAAGACATCAGTTTTGTCATATCGTAAACTACAGCTACGAACCCGTTATGATCAAAACGAACGCCAGATTTCAACGTGTAGCTGTATTTTAGTATATCACATGTAAAACTGAAGATGTATATGCATACGACGCATGCATATTGCACGTGGACTTGAATTGGGAATGCATGACAGAAACAGAACTGAGATGCCTCATGTGTCCACAGGCTCTTGACGTTTACTCTATTGGGTTGAGTGGTGATAAAATGCAGTTGCTCACCTACCTGCGCTATATCCCTGCTCTTCCTGTACATAAGTGTGAGAAGGACGCGTTGGTCCGTAGGCAGAGGGGTCCTGAGGATAGTTACCCAAGCCTGGCAGGGAGATGAGGAGACCAGGTTGACTCGACCCAGAGAGAGTCTGACTTAACTACTATCTTACAGCTCCTACCCGGGTGAACACTGCCCTCTCTCTCTTGCTTTTAGAGCTCATGAGCGGATGGAACGGCCCTGAGCTGCTCATGCAGGTGAATGAGTGCGTTTATCAGGCGGTTTGGTCATATCGGTGCTGATGGATGGAAGCCAAGCGTTGGCGTGACAAACAGCGGCTGACGAGACTGCTTCATAAGACCGCTCACCCGTACTTAAAACCCACACAGACTGCTTGACTCTTACTTAGAAAGCCCCCTGCCAACACAAATACACGGACTATCTGAACAACTAGAAGGCAGCTGAAGTATGCAAATGATGAGATTTATGTTTAATATAAACTGAAATGCATACATTAGAGTTGTCGGATTTCATTTTACGGGAATTGGTGGGTTTGTTTTCTCATCGATCTGCATTCTGTTCGTTAAATGTGGCTTGAGACCTAAAATGATTTAGAATAACTTGCTTTTTTTAAGGGAGTAGTTTAAAATGATAGTTTGGAAAACGAATTTACATTCCAAAAACCTTTCGATCACCCCAGCTCTAATTGATAGTTTCATTAATTGCACACGCCTGGCCCAAAGTTAACATCCAAACTGTGTGTGTATATTTGTCTGGCTAGTAATATAACAACATACATTTATTTTAATATTTTATTGTATATAAATTGCAATATAAAAACTCGTATAAATATGTTGTTGTATACTAATTTTATTAACTTAAGAATTTGTTAAATAGTCATGTAACTTTTAACTTAAGACAAGTGACTGTTCATCTCTGGGGACCCAAAATAAGGTATATTTTTATCTTGCTATCTAATGTTGTAAAATAATCTACACTGACTTTTATTTGTAGATCAAAAATGAACACTTCTCATTTTTTTGTTACAGGAAAGAAAGGAAATTTTATGATACATGAGCAGGTGATTTTTAATCTTAAATAAAAATAAATGTTGGAGGTTGAAAAAATAATGAAATGATAATTTACCCGACCCTTACATTGAAAATCGATCCTATTGATTCGAACATCACAAAAGGGTTAAACTAATATTTTTTCTGCAACAGAATAAACATGAAAAGATTTCAAATTCTTTGGTGTGGCTTGAATAGAGTACTATAAAAGTGATCAAATCTAACTATTCCAGATGACAAGGTTAAAGTGAAAATGAAACAGGAAATTATGTTTTTTTTTATTCCATATTTATGTGAACCTGTTCATTAAATAAGATAAAGTATGGGGGAATCATTTGATAAGTCTGGCCAGTATCTAATAACTTATGTATTCCTATTCACGCCTCGGAAGATATCAGGGGAGCACATAATTTAAAAATAATCTGTATGGATCAAATTTTTATATAAGAATTGTCCGTTTTGACTTCATAACAAGTTATTCTCAACCTATCAAGCTACTTCACCAAGCCACATTCGAAGCACAACACTATAGACGGATAACATTGTTATGTGACTATATTACACGTATTACGTCCTATATCTTGCCAGCCTCCTGGTTCTGGATGTTCCCACAGACTAATGGATGCTCTAAATTTCGTCGGCCCTGTTCGGCACCTGCAGTCAAAGACATTCCCCATATATCTTACACTTGGCAAACTTCTGAAGTTCATTTTACCCATACAAAGAATTTCGCATGCACTGCAATGGTATGCTTTCCCACCCGGTACTGAAACATCATTTTAACCCCTCATATCAATGCCATGAAACCCTTGAAGTGCACTTGCGTTAGATAGAAGGGTTGCCTGGTAAAGCAGCATTGCAAGTACAGGATGATCTAATTCACACATACGCTGCAGGAACCTCCACAGACCACACAACCAAATCTAGACGTTGAAGTTTATCAGACTAAGGGTCTGTGCGGAGGCATGTGCATGTGATGTCATCATGTGGCCGTTCAGCCGAGTGAACAGAACCTCTGTGATGGACGACAGCACATCTGCGGTAATTGGGTGCTGCGTTTCAGTGACTTCTTACCATATTGGCTGTAGGAGAAGTCCGGCTGTGCTGGGGCAGCTTTGCTCAGGTCCTGAGAGGGAGTCGTTGCCGGAGCAAAAGTCAGGGGTCCTGCCCCTGGGGTGGCCGGAGGGGGTGGCATTCCTTGAGCTACAAACTGGTCGCCTTGCTGTGTGAAACTATATCCTGTATGAATATGGATATAAATCATAAAAAGTAGAAAATGAACATTCTCCCGGCATTCTGATTTATTCAACGTCATGTTATTTTAAATCTGGACGACTTTCTTCTGCCGAACAGATGAGAAGATCATTTGATGAAAGGCAATAGCCAAACGGCATTTCTCTTCTTAAACGTTACACAGCAGAGATAATTCTAAATGAAACGAGGGGGGATAAATAAAGGAAATTTGGTGAAGTTACAGTTTAAACCTACAGGGTTACGTGTGACATCACATGTTGCAATCCAAGATGTTTGACAAACTAACGTCGGAACCAATGAAGGAGGAAATGCTTTCCATACCAAATTGAGGTTGTGTGCTAAAGCCCTGTTGGGGGTATCCCTGAGGTGCCCCGAATCCTCCTGTAGGTGGTGCTGCGACTATAAATGCATTAAATGGAGAAGGAGGCTGTGCCGCTCGGCCGGCAGGTAAAGATGGTCCATACCCAGCTGAGACACAGATGGATTCTACATGAATTATTGAGTCAAAATTCAGAAATTAGATAAGACCTAGTCACACCGAAGCAATGGCTAAAATATCTGTGGTGAGTTATTTTACAAACGAATACATCATATTATTACACACATAACCATATAATATGATTCAAATAAATGTATTTATGTTTGACAACATTAGGACAATTAAAAACATTTGAATAAAAATGTTTCTGTTTGTATTTTGTGCAAAAGATTGTTTTCATTGCATTTACATGAAGTCATTTAGCGGGACTGGTGTGAAAAGGCCTTAACCGATCGACTATAATACCACTCTAAAACATAATTAAAGAAATGTGTAAAACCAATTATAACAAACACATACCAAGTGGCTGACCTGTAGACACCCAAACACCTGAAACAAAAGCACACGTTTTAACTCAGAACCACCAGACTGTGAAACTATAAGAATGTATATTTCAACTGTATTGTGTGCCAGACAGAAGCCGTGCCAGCCGTGCCAGACTCCATTCATTTAAAATCCCCAGCATTTCTGCATTCATGCCAGGTGCAGCAATCTTATTTTGCTCAAGCTCTGCATGAAAACATCGAGCCCCCTCCTAATATACAAAGCCAATGTGGTTTACGCCAGATGGTGTGGACAGTGCAGCAAGACCTAAAGCCCAGCGGGACTGATACCAGTTGGCACTGGGTGTCATTTTTCAGCTTGGTCTCCCGCTGTGTCTTGGCCCGCCGTGTCACTCACCCTGAGGCCCGTAGCTCTGCTGCCAGCTCGGAGCAGGTTGTGCTGCCCATCCATTGGCTGAGGTTAAGATGGCCCGGGGCCCCCACTGATTGGCTACCAGCTGACCAGGGGCGGAAGCTTTGCTGTCCCGAGGCTCGGCCTTCTTCACTTCAACCTGCAGCAAGGACAAGAGGTCGTAACCAGCGAGAGGAGAACATATTCTTTCCCCACACTCACCTATCAGAAACTTTAGCCCTCGCTTCAAAACAGATACTCTTACTTAGGCCGAATACCAGATGATGTCCATGTAGAAGGAAATATACTTGCTTTCTAGTTTTAACCAATGTTTCAGAGGTACTTTTGCATGAAAATTGCTTTCAATAGAGCAGAATAATCTCAGTTTTTTCAGTATATTCAAAACCTTATGAAAATATTGACATTACAAGGATGTACCTGAGAAACACTGTCCCTATGTATATATTTTATACCTCTGCTGTTTTAAGTAGTTATAAACTGCTGATAGAAAATGAAGACTTACCTGTCCATGGCTAATGCTTAAGAATGTCAGTTTAGATAAGATATAGAATTTTAAGGGTCAATGACGTTTAAACGAATAATAATCTAACTGTATCAAATCATTAACATGCAAACATTTAAATGGAGATCAGAGATGAATCTTCATACTGTGTCATGTATGAACTTAAATGAAAAAAATTTTTCCACCGGTATAATCAAGCCCAACGCAGACACTGTAGACGCAGAAAGGAAATTAGAACTAAGTTTTATTAGCTATGTTTGAGAAGCTTTTGACTTTACACAGATAGGAAAATGTTGGGCAAGGAAATGGGGAGCCGGTTCGCGAATACCCCTCGAGACAGGGATCCCACTTTGGTCGCCAGGAGCCACTGGTGCTATAGTTAAAAACTATTTACTTAAACTTTTTTTGTTTTGTAATTTTGTGTCATGTTATTATTAATTTATTTATATGTTATGATATATATATATATATATATATATATATATATACACACACGTAGTTTTTATTTCAATACAACTCATTTGTTTCATTACTATTTGTAAACTATAAGAATCTCCGGAACATCCTGCCTCTCCTCAACATGCCCCATGATTTGAGATATCAGTCATGTCTGCACCTTGGTGAGTTAAGTTTTTAATCTTAATGCTTCGTTCTCAGTCTTAACAATCTAAATGAATTATGTCATTATCCAATTAGACCAATGAGACTCTACAGCTACCTGGAAATCAGGTAACACACATAGGGCTGTTTAACGGTTAAAATAGAGATCCCGAAATAGAGGCGAGACTCTAAAGGGGGTGAGTTATTGAGGTCACCTTGCATCAAGAGTGAGGGACGATGTTTCTCCGTCGGAAAGGAGTATAAATGTAACAACTCCCTCTCGGTATCTCTCCTACTCTCACTGGCGACCTAATTAGGTATCAGTTTGAGCGAGTGGTCTGCGGGCCCTGATTCGGCAACGCGGCTCCCGTGGGCATCGCTGCTCAGAGTGATGGGACGCCTCTCGCGACTCCGCGCGTCCAACGGCGGAGCTGGGATTTGGTACACAGTTTAATATGCTCCAGTTTCTAATTTTATAAAGTATAGCCCCGCCCCCCTAGTGCCGCTGCAATAATGTCATGAGAAGAACAATAGCCCAGGTACCGGTAGCACCTGATTCCTTCCCGAGCGCAAACCCAAGTCCAATGTAGGGCAGAAACTGCGGAGGTGTTCCGAGCAGACTTGTTGGAAGTGTTTTTTCACTTTTAATGAACGGTCATGACAGCGCAAGAAAATGCCTCGGGAGACCAGACGCAGGCTTGGCTTTGCATGAGTCGCTTTGCATTCTGGGACTGAACAAATATGAGCTTAACATAACGTCATGATTAATGATTTAAAAGGGCTATAAGTTGAAACGCGTGTGAACCGTGAGCTTGCGTTTTCAGAATGCAGGTCAACCTCGAGTCATGTCGCGACTGATATTAATACTGAGTCTAGCTGGTGAGGTGAGATAACGCGCCTTGTTCGGTCTTGCACTATCCCACGAAACAGACTGACAAACTTGTCACAGGTATCAGACAATCATCTCATGCGGCAGAGATGTTTGCCACCCACCCATAGTCTAATAGACACAGTATGAAGACTCCGAGGTCACTTCATTGAGATTTCTGTTCGACTTCTGGAATAACACTGAACTCAAATAGTGACCTGACAGAAACCACATGAATAACCTGAATAGAAGAAAAAAAAAGGAATGTGACCGGTTCTTTAGGTGCCAATCGAACCTTCATCTTTTATACATCACACAACAAAATGATATTACTTTTAAATTGAATGAAATAGTTTAACTTAGTCTCTTTCACTACCGCACCCAGAGAAACGGTAAAATGAACCAAGCCTTGGGCGACTAACACGGGGTCAGTCTATATTCTCTATAATACCAACAACTATCCATCATTTATACAATGACATTGAATGCGTCTTGTAAACGTGCCCCACACCCGCGGAGAAATCTCTCCCCAGCACCCTCATAAATGTTTTACGTCGATTGAATAAATAACACCACTTTTGCACCGTCGCCCAAGCTTTGGTTTCTGTTTTAGGGGGAAAATAAAACTACAACTACACACTTTTTTGCCCATGATGTCGTGAAAATGCATGTTGACAGCCTGGTCCACTGATTGCTCGGCCTCGAAAGTAATAAATCCAAAACCTAGCCAACGACCAAAAGTCAATAGAGCAGCAGGGTGTTGGGACAGAACAGCTAGAAGAACAAAAGAGGGGTGGGGCGGGGGGTTCCAGAGGTTCGGATGACATCACGGCCCGCGTGACCGGGTAGGTGAATTGGTGCCGGCCGTGGGGACGAGGGTTGAACTCTACTAGGGTTCAACCTTGAACATATTTAATGATTAACAGGCCTAGAAGGCATTTGATAAGCGTCGGATTACCGCAATGATACCCCGACTAGAGTTTTTGTTTCTTAATATAATTTCCATCCGAACCTCACTTTATACACCCCCTTTACACAACCATCTTACACAACCACAATTATCAATGCATAACAATGATCTATAAACTACAGGTTGTTAAATGCTATTTCTCAAAGCTTCCCCAAATAAGACAATATTTTGGGCAAACCAAGAGAATGATCATAAGCACCACAATGATGTAAGGGAATCTGTGAAACATCTCATGCATTTGGTTTCTTATGTAGTGTAAACCCAGTTAATGCTCAATTAATGAAATCTTCTTTTAAATATGTTTCGCAGGAGTCCGTGACAGCAAATCGGAAGGCGACAGCGTGCACCCACGCTCAGGGGTCGTGGAGACAAGACTATTAATGCGCCACTTAAGTGGGTTGTTGAAGCGGAGCTGTTTCCAAGGTCACTTGCGCGATAAGACGCAGGAGCGGCCGAGTTTAGCTGCACCAGAACCACCAGTATGAACTAGTTTCTGTCTGATCAGAAAACTGTGGCAGAACTGGGCTGTGAGAACCTTCACTTTGGGATCTAACCTGATTCTGATCGCGTGTCCTTTGAGAACGAAGGGTTTTGAGAATTTCATTCACTATCTGGAGCAGAACCATCTGTCTACATGAGAACTAAATATACCCAACCTGCCCTCCATCATCAGGCCTGGTTTCATTAAAGAAAGTTGCCGGTTATATAGGCTTTTAAAAGTCAATTTGATGTCCTACATCTGTGGAGCAATGTAGAACAGCGTTCTCAATTGCCAAAGTACATTCAAGTATAAAGCTACAAGAAATACTAGTAAAATTTTACACATGTGATTATAGCAATGGTTTGCAACAACTGAATACGATAAACGCTTCTTGAACATTACTTTAAGTAATTTTTCGGTTAAGGAAGATATTTTTCATTTTGCACATTAATTACAAAGATGATTTATTTTAACTAAGCATTATTGAAACGCATATTGCATAATAATAATAATAAATAACTAATGATTTTTAAAAGAATCATTATTATCATAATGCGTAATAATAAATAACAATAAACTAATTGTACAAATATTAGGTATTATTGTATTGTTAAGTACTGTTTATTAATGAAAATATTAATGAAACGTTAAACATTATCGTATCACATATAGCATTGCTATTGAAAATATTGTAATTTCATTTTTGTAAGGATATTAATCCACATCATAATTTCTGCAACATTGTGAAAATCTTAAGTTACGTTTTTTTTAACTAAATACCTAAAATAATGTCCAGCTAACAAATTGTTAAATTACAGTTGAGCAGATTGATACTTTTCATTTACTGACTTAAAATACTGGGATAAAGGATATTTACATGCCGACCTTTAAAACAAGACTGTATGAAGACGAGTCATTGTCGCAGATTGATGCATTAACCGTGTTTACACCAGAGAAACATGCGTGAGTGTGCATCACGCCAGGCCCTAATCTGTGTGGTGCTACTATCTGTATTTTATCCTACTGGAGAGAACAGACATGTCTCAGGGAAAACATTAATGCATTCAAACACTTGACAAGGAAACAGGGACATGACAGAGAGGTCTTACCTAATATTCTACATTAAAACATTCATTTAGTAGATCAATCAAAACATGAATTATTCAACTTATTGTATGCCTAAAGATTAATAAATGAATTTCAGAGATTTAAAGGGTGAATGTTCACATGGCAAACTATTCCACAGATCCACAAAAAGAGTGAAATGAGAAGCGCACTCGTTTGAATAGTAAAAGCAGGCGAAACAGCTGTGTTTACGAAGAGAGCGGCATTCTTAGTCAGGATAAATGGTCATTCAATTGTCGTTTTAAAGGGTCAAGTCTAATTCAAAGAACACCATACATGTTTCTAAAAGAAATGTTTAAAGCCGGTCAGTGGCAGGACATTTAAATCACATCCAAACTGACTAAGGTCAATGAAAGACATGCTTAAAGCAAATGTGAATATTAGACACATTTTTTAAACGCTGTATAGAAAATGATTTTCAAGAAAATATCATTTTTGTAAGCTGGATCGTGGCTACAGTCAGTTTTCAGTGGATGCTGACTTAATGGCATCTGTAAAGTGGCAGACATGCTGCGTAACACTGCACCGAAGCTTTAAGACACCAGCAGATGCAGGAGAAGCTGAGTCGAGCTGTGTGTCCAATGCAAATGTCTGCCGTTCGTGGATGCTGCTGATTTGCTTTTTCCCCGTGTGAATGATGAGACGTCAAACCCGGCATCGCACATACACGCACATACAACAGAGATGCATGTTCTTTTCTCTTTGGGTTGGAATAGTTTGTCATGCGAGTGAGGTGAGAAAGATTGAATGGGAGCAAATGTGAATGTGCGGTTTACCTCGAGGCCTTTGTTTCTCAGCGTCATAGATCATGACCACCTCTGTGACCTTCAGAAAGGAGAACAGGACACATGAATGGTGAAACGCATGAAATTTTACATGTTATAAATGTTGGGGTTCAAGAATTTGACATTCAAAATGGCTTGAAAATAAAGTTCACTTATTCATTGATTAATCGCATCCAGAATAAAAGTGTGTGGTAACATAATACTTCTGTCTGTGATGTGTGCATATTGCTTTTTTATTGAGTACATAAACATGCATATATTTAAGAAAAATTCAACATTTAAAACTTAATAAAACTTTACATACATTATACATTATTGGTAAGTAGAAATAAATTCATGTTAATATCAAATGTGTAAATATGCACAGTACACAGGCATATATTATGGAGACACAAACATTTACTGAGCGATTAATTATGATTAACGTTTGATTTGCCCTACTTTTAAAAAACATATTAAAGCAAAAAAATATTTTTGTTGTCTGTTATTGAACAAATATTATTATTTTAATTTTTTTAAATAATATAAATAGGTAAATTCATTTTTCTTCAATTTCTTCAACACAAATTGTAGAAATAGGTTAATTTAAAGGTTAAATAATTTTTTCATCATAAAACATTATTCTAAAGTGCTACCAATTTACTTGTGTAGTAATGTGGCTCTAAAGGACAAACAAACAATACGTTTCTGCATCTGTGTCCACCTCACCACTCCAAATCTGTTGAAATAATCCCTGAGTTCTGCTTCTCCACAATTATGAGGAATTCCTCCCACAAATATCTTCTTAGATTTATTGCTGTCGCTTTTGCTTCCTTTCTAAAACACAAAAAACAGAGCACTGGTTGAACAAAGAATGTATTATACCAATCATTGGTCTTAATTTCCCCTGCACAACACCTCTTCAGCATTGAGACTTCCGTCATTCATCGCTCAACTTTTGCTTGTTTGTTTGACACTAGAAATAAGAATGTTGCACCTTCACTAACCCAAGTTTCCGCAGAATTTCAACGATTTTGCCAAACATGAATAAACAAACATCATGTTACTACATTCTTGAATTCTTACCCAGCCATCTTTCGCTCGAGTCTTTTCGGGCTGCATGCCTCTAGGTGTGCATGGCTTTGGGTCAATCTGCATGAATGAAGGCAAAAGCACTTGTGTAAGACACTAACAATCCTGACTTAAAGAAAAGCCAGATATGATCGTTTGAACACGAGGAAGACAACGGCTCCTTACATTTCTACCATCCAGGTTATGAGGTTTAGTGTCCAGGACCGTCCGTACGCAGTTGGGATCTTTGAACTTCACGAAGCCGAATCCCCTGGACTGATTTGTGCTTTTGTCTTTCATTATCACGCAATCCACCACCTCTCCGTACTGAGAGAAGTAGTTTCGTAGAGTCTCTGGCAAAGAAAAAAAAAGACATTTCAGACCATATTCCATATTCCAGACCATATTTAAAAAAAAAAAAAAGACATTTCAGACCATATTCCATCACGAGCAGGTTTACACACTTTTAATGCATTGCAATGCAGATTTTCGAAGCACTATATTAAACCCGAACAACACTCAGAGTCTATCGGGGATAACTGTGCTCTAAGTGCTTTAAGGCAACAAAATGCTGCCATTATTAACTGCAGTGCGCGTCTTAGCCGAGCAAACACCGTCACACATTTAATTCAAGTTCTGTAAAACCAGACGGTTTTAAGAAATGCCGTTTGCAACACACAAAAGAAGACCGCGGAGCAAAAACCACCACGCAATCTCAAATCAACGGACGATAGGGACCGCAAATCGATGTTCTCCCAACATTCTTCAAAATATCTCCAAAATATAACCACGCGGGCACACGTAAAGAGTCGTCTACACCCACAAAACGAGTCGAGAGATATGCAGAATGTACAGAATGTACATTTTTTTTACGTGTCGTGTTCTACGAGGATGTGTTCCCACGAGCATCACCTGAGCAGTACCCGTCCAGAACCACTCCATAATGGACCCATGAACAAATGCCAGTTCACACTCACCCTGGGTGGTGCTCCAGTCCAGTCCACCCACAAACAGCTTCCTGCAACACAAAGATGAGGGAATGTCACATTACATTGGTGATCATGAACATGAGTCAAGGACAGGGAGGAACAACACATTTGTCCTTGGCACATGGGCACCCTGATCTGGGCTCAGCTGATCAAACCCAAACCCAAAACCCAAAGCCCAAAATCCAAACCCAAAACCCAAAGCCCAAAGCCCAAAACCCAAAATCCAAACCCCAAACCCAAAACCCAAAACCCAAAATCCAAAATCCAAAGCCCAAAGCCCAAAATCCAAACCCAAAACCCAAAATCCAAAACCCTAAGCCCAAAATCCCAAAACCCAAAACCCAAAGCCCAAAACCCAAAGCCCAAAACCCAAAACCCAAAGCCCAAAACCCAAAATCCAAACCCAAACCCAAAATCCAAAACCCTAAGCCCAAAATCCCAAAGCCCAAAACCCAAAGCCCAAAACCCAAAGCCCAAAACCCAAAATCCAAACTCCAAACCCAAAACCCAAAGCCCAAAACCCAAAATCCAAACTCCAAACCCAAAACCCAAAGCCCAAAACCCAAAATCCAAACTCCAAACCCAAAGCCCAAAATCCAAACCCTCTCTGGGTGTGAAACAAGTTTAAAGAATTGTGTGAGTGCAGAACTTTGACAGCTCGTGCGTCTTCATCCAATCATCTTCCTGTTCGAGTCCCCTGCACTCATCACTCTCCGCGAGTTTCGGGTACCGCTGATCTCCGGCCGGCCCGCTGCGCATCTCTCTGCCGCCGGACCGGCCGGTCGGGTTCTCCCCGCACCGTCGAACCTCTCTTACCCGATTTCATCTCCGGCTAAGTTGCTGTTCATCTCCGTGGCGGGGCTCGTGGACGGGAGTGCTGACATGGGTCCGCTCGCTCGGTCTCCTGCCGGTCTCCGCCGCCCGGGAAGGTCACACTCCGCTTTCGGTTCAAACCGAATCTGCGCAACACTGACGCGACGCACGGGGCGACCTGGCAGGGGCGGCGCATCGGGCGCGGGGCATGCTGGGTAATGTAGTTTGAGCGAGACACGCGCGGGTCACGGATGAAGGGTCGTGCCGGAGGGGAACACTGTCACGTGTCAGTCATTATTCTTTATTTGTGGTGTGAAGTTGAGATTAAAAAAGATTAAAAGTAATCTGTTAGGTTTGTATGCATTACATGTATATCTATGTTGGTTTTACAGTCGTTTAATAAAGTAAAACATTTAAAGGGATGGTTCACTGCAAAACTAATTACTCATTATTTAATCACCATGATGAGTCATTCTAAACCTGTTGATGACTCTTTCTTCTGGGAACACAAAAGAAGATATTTTGATAAATGTCCTAATGGTTTTGTCTATAGGGGCCATGTTGTCTTTCTGCAGGAGAAATCATACAAGTTTGGAATGACATATTTGGGTGAAATATCACTTTAAGGGATGTTAAAAAGTGTGTGTGTGTGTGTGCGTGCGTGTGTGTTCACTGTTGTGTGTGTGTGTGTGTGTGTGTGTGTGTGTGTGTGCGTGTGTGTTTTCACTGTTGTGTGTGTGTGTGTGTGTGTGCTCACTGTTGTGCGCGTGTGTGTGTGTGCATGCGTGTGTGTGTTCACTATTGTGTGTGTGTGTGTGTGTGTTCACTGTTGTGTGTGTGTGTGTGTGTGTGTGTGTGTGTGTTCACTGTTGTGTGTGTGTGTGTGTGTGTGTTCACTGTTGTGCGTGTGTGTATGTTCACTGTTGTGCGTGTGTGTGTTCACTGTTGTGTGTGTGCGCATGCGTGTGTGTTCACTGTTGTGCGTGTGTGTGTGTGCTCACTGTTGTGCGTGTGTGTGTGTGCATGCGTGTGTGTTCACTATTGTGTGTGTGTGTTCACTGTTGTGTGTGTGTGTGTGTGTGTGTTCACTGTTGTGCGCGTGTGTGTTCACTGTTGTGTGTGTGTGTGTGTGTGTTCACTGTTGTGTGTGTGCGCATGCGTGTGTGTTCACTGTTGTGCGTGTGTGTGTGTGCTCACTGTTGTGCGTGTGTGTGTGCTCACTGTTGTGCGTGTGTGTTCACTGTTGTGCGTGCGTATGTGTGTGTTCACTGTTGTGTGTGTGTGTGTTCACTG
>CM065662.1:3698997-3708997 GCA_033220385.1 Triplophysa yarkandensis | reverse complement strand
ATACGCATCAATTCAACTTCATCAAGGTATGTCAAAAATCCGATAAGACGTACTAGTTCACTCGCATAGTTCCTGTCAATGACCAAAATCCGGTTTTTGAACTGCTTGCTTATCTTAATGAACTTCGCTCGTAGGGTCATGCTCACAGACTGTTGAAGCCTGGCGGTGTGCTCACATACTGTAATCTCACGTCCTGGGGTGAGCTGCTGAAAAATAAATACGACGACATTGAAAAGATGTTCCAGGTGGGTAAAGGAACTATGAATCAGAATCCTCTTATCCGAGTCTGTTTAATAGATTATGGTTTGACTCGTTGTTGGGAATCTACTCTCTAGGAGACGCAAGTGTCCCACCTTCTGGAAGCAGGATTCAAAAAGGAGAAGATCAGCACCACCTTGATGGATATCAGTCCTCCCAGTGAATGCAAATACTATTCCTTCAATAAGATGATCACACCCACTATTCTTAAAGAATAAAAGAGCATATTTTGTTATATGGATAACAATTCAATGACGTTCTGCTGTTATTTGTCCAAGTCTTTCCAATTATTTAATTCATTAATAATGTAAATGAATAATTTTTTTTGTTATACCAAATTTATTGCTTTCCAAATGTTCTATACAATAAATCAACACTACACAATTTACACACTGTCGTTTGTTGTGAGTCACATTTTTTCTTTTAAAACAACTGATATTTTGGCCATGCAACATTTTAGGATAGAGTGAACTGCTGGATGCGGACATATGTCCATCAAAATCTATATCAATGCAAAATAATTTATACAAACTCATTTCAAATTTAGGCGGAAAGTCTTTTATTGTAGCCACAAAGAGGAGGAGCTTGGGCTCAAACTATAGAAGCTCCTGAGAAATATGTTTTCTTAGCCCAACAAATGACCAGAGTTAAATAAACATTTTTACAGACCAGACACACACACACAATCCCTTCTCATTTGCGATACCAAATTTTAATTTTCTTTTCTCGTTTGATCTTTCGTTGTAACTGTAGTATTCCGTAAAGCAGAGCCTCAGCAGTTGGAGGGCAACCTGGTAAACGCACACATTATGACTTTTAATCAATGTTTTTAAACATTTATTAAATACAATACTGACATTTTTTGGATAAAAATCCATAGCCATATTGCTCCTTTTAAAAATACACACCTGGGACGTAGATGTCCACTGGAACAATACGATCGCAGCCACGGACGACTGAATATGAGTAATGATAGTAGCCTCCACCGTTAGCACAGCTAACAGAAAACATAAAAATCAAGAACTTAACAGTTTGAAGACCTTGTTAAAAAGTTGTTAGTCTTCTGAATCTAAAGCGAAGTCTGTCCTGATCAGTTTCAAAATAATTAACTGTTTCTTACCTTCCCATTGAAACAACATATCTGGGCTCCGGCATCTGATCATACACCTGCCATTACACAAACATACACATGAGGTCTCTAACAATACAATACAATACAATATCAGCCAATTAAGTCCATGTATATGTAAATGTTAAAGTGGCGTTCTTTACCGATAGACTTTATAATTATGATACATTTTTTAAACTGACATTGTGCGGATACCTTCCGTAAAGCAGGGGCCATTTTATTAGTTAATGTTCCGGCGACAATCATGACATCAGCCTGTCTAGGGCTGGCTCTGAACACAACACCAAATCGATCCATGTCATATCGGGGGGCAGCCATGTGCATCATCTCCACAGCACAACAAGCCAGGCCAAAGGTCATGGGCCACAATGAGCTCTAAACACAAATGAACATGTTGATTTGATTGCTTCAGGAAAATCCAATTTAAATGTTTTACTTTAAAATATGATTGACAAAAATGGAGTAACGACTTAAAGCGAGTTACTTACCCTGCGTGCCCAGTTAACCAAATCATCTAGCTTAGTGATGACGTATTCACCCTTGCCGGTGAGCGATGAGGCTGGTTTTGGTGCTAATGCTGTGCTTTTAGCTCTGAATGGGACCAGACTGGAAATAATTTGGTACAATTAGTTTACAATTATGACCCAACAAGTAATTAACAACTTTCCACCTTAACTATTGATATGTATAATTAAGTTAAATGGTATATTTGGTTGCCGTTCATAAGTTAATAGGAAATGTGTTCCGTTCACTACACAGATGGTATTTAAAATCACCTTTTAGTAGACTATAAGCATTTACAGCAATTACCTAACTCACTAACTCACTTCTTTTCTAACCTACTCACTCTATCAAAAAATAATAAAATAAAACTTTTGTAACTTCTCTCTCTCTGTAACTTGGTAGCATTGTTGTAGCACTTGTTCACCTATTGTTGTATCGGCTATTTACCGCTTCATTGTCTCCTCGACTATTGTAAGTCGCTTTGGATAAAAGCGTCTGCTAAATGACTAAATGTAAATGTACCATATGCGTTTGCAAAATCCCACTTTGTGCCGCCAAAATGTTTACTAAAAATAGCTTTTATGTCTTCACTATTAATCCGTAACGGCTGCGCTAAGAGTAGATACGAACATCTGGCAACACAAAACCCTAGGAAAAAGATCTCTTTCCCACCTCGTACAGCTTTCTTCATTTGTATCTGTCAGTGGAACTTTCTTATGAGCAGCAAATGATGAAATGGCCCTACAAATGAAAGAAATACATCACATTCTAATTCATAAAAGAAACAAATCACACCTGACATAAATAAAGACATATATTAGATAAACATCAGGTAGCACATTATCGGTCGCTTATAAAAATATACATTTTGGTGTTTATACACAGTTAAGTGATGACACACACACACACACACACACACACACACACACACACACACACACACTTCAGAGACAGGAGAGCACTTGGCGGTTCAGTGCCATGCTCAGGGGCACCTAAGCCATGATATTGCCCGC
This sequence comes from Triplophysa yarkandensis, assembly GCA_033220385.1. NCBI lineage: Eukaryota > Metazoa > Chordata > Actinopteri > Cypriniformes > Nemacheilidae > Triplophysa > Triplophysa yarkandensis. Next base: position 3,706,093 of record CM065662.1, on the reverse strand, counting down.
CCGGGACTTGAACCAACAACCCAAGGAGTCAAACTCTCTAACCACTAGGCCATGACTTCCCCACACATTTAGGCTCTGAATGTGAGTTTGTGTTCTTGACTCTGGATCTTGCAGGAACCTGTGCATCTGCTCATCTCGCAGGGATCATTGCTTCAGAGGCAAAGTAAATAATTCAGTATCGTGTCGTTCATACTGTATGTTTTTAATAATGTTACAGCAGCTTTATTTTCCTACCCCTACTAGCCCAACACTAACCCGGCGTGATGTGCAGTGCATTGTGATACCCAGCTGGTCTGAGGACATTGGATTGGCAACCTTATCGGTCGTTTATAAAAATATACATTTGGGTGTTTATACACAGTTAAGTGATGAGGCCAGACCATGGCTTAGGTACTTTTGTATTGATTCTATAACAAAGCAAAGGAATCTTACCTTATATTAAAGGAGCCCAGGGTGGGGAGGCGTGAAACTGTAAAACAAACACAAATGTCATTAATTAATCATTGTGTACGACCTGTATTAAAGCTTGTCGTCCATTAGAAATACATTACACTTGTTTTGAATGACAACATGCAGAACTTATATGTCCCCATATGTGCATTAATGTATTTAACTTAACAATAACTCTTGCACATTTACATTAAAAACATATTTCTACATTTTATAAGGTTACAGCAGTCAAATGATGACATTAATCAAGTTTAATGTTTGACTGCAGTCATCTGTTTACATGTCTGCTACACTACAGCTCTGATCAGTCGTGTTGAGTAACAAGGTCAGTGTGTAAATCCTTGTTTTGCACGACAACGTTCACTTAATGACGTGTTACACGTTACAGTTTGATACATGTTGATATAATTCATGTTATATTATAGACTTGGAACGATTTTGTGTTGTTTTTACTCAAAATACGTTAAAATGCAACTCGTTCGCTTACCCATCAACGCCGCCATCTTTGCATAACACTTGCTTCCGGTTGTGACGCAACTTCCGCTTTTCGATTTGCATAAGAGGTTACAAAATAAAGGTCGTTTAATTGAATGATTTGTTTCGACGTCAAATATCTCATGTTATAATATGTTTACATTTTTATAAAATTTACATAATATAAAATTGTACACAAATTGAATATATTATTTAAAATAAAATGAATAATTGAATTACTGAAAATTAATGTTTGATGTGACACTCATCAGTCTGTTAGACGACAGCATGACACTAATTTGAACATCTAATATGAATTATAGATGTGATGAATGTGATGCTAGCTGGAATCAGATTGTGTTATTTTGATTGTGTGTGTGTATTTGATGACATCATCACTTTCAACAATTAGTTTAATTAGTTTAGTTTAGTCTGATTAAAAATTCATCCCTTATATTTCTAGTTAAGCTACCAATTGTTGGACTTTCCAAGGGTCCTTCGTGTTCAAAATTGGAGAGAGACAATCTCTAATAATAATGAGGTTTATTAATCAGATATCAAAATAAATACAGCTCTGGGTTGTCAGCCCACAACTTCCACACTGACCAACAACAACTCCGACTTCTTAACACAAAAATCACACAATATTTTATAGTATGTATCGTCGTTCTATCTTCTGAGTGGCTGGAGGTTTTCCCTGGTTTCCACCAATGGCTGATCAGTCCTTTGTCTCCTTTGGTCAATGGCAGACTTCCCCTTTAGTTTCTGCAAAACAACTAAGTTTCTCTGTTTTCCCGGAAACAATATATCATCATCTTTTTTTGTCTTCTATGGTATGGAATGTGTGTGTATGTCTCCGATCAGTACACCCTCAGTATAAGTGCATCTTAAATCTTGTTTAGTTCTTAAGGTCAGCTTAAGGTCAGCTTAAGGTCAGCTTAAGGTCAGCTTAAGGTCAGCTTAAGGTCAGCTTAAGGTCAGTTTAAGGTCAGTTTAAGGTCAGCTTAAGGTCAGCTTAAGGTCAGCTTAAGGTCAGCTTAAGGTCAGCTTAAGGTCAGTTTAAGGTCAGCTTAAGGTCAGTTTAAGGTCAGTTTAAGGTCAGCTTAAGGTCAGCTTAAGGTCAGCTTAAGGTCAGTTTAAGGTCAGCTTAAGGTCAGTTTAAGGTCAGCTTAAGGTCAGCTTAAGGTCAGTTTAAGGTCAGTTTAAGGTCAGTTTAAGGTCAGCTTAAGGTCAGCTTAAGGTCAGTTTAAGGTCAGCTTAAGGTCAGCTTAAGGTCAGTTTAAGGTCAGCTTAAGGTCAGTTTAAGGTCAGCTTAAGGTCAGTTTAAGGTCAGCTTAAGGTCAGTTTAAGGTCAGCTTAAGGTCAGTTTAAGGTCAGTTTAAGGTCAGCTTAAGGTCAGCTTAAGGTCAGCTTAAGGTCAGTTTAAGGTCAGTTTAAGGTCAGTTTAAGGTCAGTTTAAGGTCAGCTTAAGGTCAGCTTAAGGTCAGTTTAAGGTCAGCTTAAGGTCAGCTTAAGGTCAGTTTAAGGTCAGCTTAAGGTCAGTTTAAGGTCAGCTTAAGGTCAGCTTAAGGTCAGCTTAAGGTCAGTTTAAGGTCAGCTTAAGGTCAGTTTAAGGTCAGCTTAAGGTCAGCTTGAGACATTACAGGCCTTAGCTTTCCTCCCGTTTACACTCACACACACATTCCTGTTGTAGCACATCCTTATTTGCACACAGTTTTGAGAAGTTCCTAGCAGGAGACATATGGTTATATTTTAACGCACTTATTGCTAATGAATGGTTAATAAAACATCAATTAATAAAACATAAGAGCATAATATTGTATTAGAAAGGTGATTAATACAGCATTGGTTAATAAAACATAAAATCATAAAAGCTGTTCAATGCAACATAAGATTGTATCATTTTCCACACAATAAACAACATAAAGTGTTTCTGAGAGAATATAGCTATTACACAGGAAAAAAAACATTTTAAATAGTGGCATTTATAGTGGCATCTACTGCTGAACAACATCTGCATCACAATCTGATCACAGACAACATCTTCATCATATCAGGTCACATCATTATTGTCTCATCTATCTACATTTACTCATTTCAGATTGTAAACGCGTTAATCATTTTTTGTGTTGATAAAATCATGTATAAATGCAGTTAAATCTAATACTTTATTACTTTCTGTGCATGTTATTATAATAAGTGTATAACTCTCTGTGTGAACTGAATTAAGATGATTTAAATCTACATACATAAATCATCTTTGACATCTGTCTGATGGTAACTTCACTAGCAGCATGTAACCATTTGCACCTGCAGATGTCGCTATAGCACATCTAGTGTTCAGGGGAAAAGTGCAATGGCTTTTTTCCTTTACCCTAATGTTAATCTATTAAACTCTACACCTGTGTACAGAGTCAAACTTTTGTTATTATGTCAGTGTAGACTGTCAGCTCTTTGACATCATGACAGAAAACAACATCAACGGAAATGAATCAGAATTATTGCAGAAGACAAACAGAGATTTTCAGAATCGGTGTTTATCTGGATTATTTTCATCATTAAGTTCCAACTCTGTGTGTTGTGTTTCCTCATCAAGTCTGATAATGCTGCTTCAGCTTTTGTGATTCATTTCCTTCTTTCAGATCTTATACAGATTATCTGTCTCATATTAACACCAAACCCCATGGGTATGATAGAAGGTGATGTGCATGAACATTCTCGGATCACTGGTCTGTATTTTATGGCCTTTATTTCTTTTGAAAGATGTCTTTTGATTGCTCATCATTAATGGCACGAAACTCATCAGACACTTAAATTCTCCCGTTTGATTTCTCTCATCATCTGGTTTGTGCAACAATAAAATCACCTGATCTGTTTTGTGATCATCTCCACTGGTCTATAGCATTTCTGATTCCCTATCCCATAATTACTCTGTGTTTTGTGGGTACATGGAGGGGTCTTTCTCTCTCAATATCACTAACGACTCAGAAACGCAGAATGATTTGGGAAGTTTGTTCCTCGTGTTGCTCAGTTACACTTTAATCCTCCTGCATTCCTCGATTTTGACAGGTCAATCATTTTATGATCTGTCTGTTGTATCTGAATCCTCTGTCTGACTGTTTATTGTATTTGTTCATGAGGATATAACGCCGTCTCTTCACTGCGGTTGTACATCACACACACAAAATATATGAGTTAGATACACAACCAGATCATCATAATGTACACTAGACTAACCGTCCACACCAGCTCATTCTATAACTTTTGTCAATTTATCTGTTAATGTATCCGTTTGTCGCAACCAATGAAATATTACATTAAATATTATATTAACATTATTAATTATATTCAATTAGTTATAGTGTTCAGCTTGCTTTATGTTTGTGATAATAAACACACTTTGTGTCCGTCTCATCACGTAATACTCATCCTTTGTTTGTAATTGGGTACTACCATAGTGACGTCCAGTTTAATCCACATTTTTAACATTTTAGAAATGTGTCCCATGAGCTATTTCTATTAAAAGACTGAATACAGATTGGATTTGACTGTTTACTGCCTGTTTAATGCTTCTACAAAATATTACTGACCAATGTAATTTCAGGCTTAATGTTTTAACACTATGATTTAATCTACATTTAATTTAGAAAACCTTATTCGTTTGATCAGTGAAAAATGTAGCATTGTTAACTTAGACTTGAGTTCAAACTTTTCAGGATTAAACACTAAGGTCTTCTTGTACTTGATAGGCTGTCAGAATTTTATTCTCGGTAAAAAGTTTGAATCCAAACTCTCTGGAGTCCAGCTGGGCTGTTTTTTCCCTAATTGGTCGAAACATTTTCCAATAGATAGAAAGCATTGTATATATTTACTAATACACAAATACACAAACTTTCTAAAAAGTAAGACTTTTAAGCTATTAATATAGAGACAATTTAATACTAATTATCCAAGTATTCCACTGATAATACAGTCAGAGATTGAAGGAGAAAGATAACGATGTATGATAATGTTTTATTTTGTGACTGCTCAGATATCACTGAAAGCACCAAAGATGTAATTTATTAGTAAATAAATGAGTCGAATGTTTACCTCACTTATATTATTTATCAAGACGTTCACGTGTGAGTTTGTCCAAGATGCACATCAAATGATAACGAATATTTCTTTCATGTATAATTGCTTTTATCCAGAAGGATTTGAACTGTGTGTTTGTAAATTTTTATCAATCCGTGTGTTTTCCGTGTTTTGCTCCTGTTCTTATAGATTATTAATATTATTAATATGGCTTTATCAACCTGCAGAAACCTTAGACCAGCAAACAGATTCAGGACAGAATTCGGCTATAAACTGTGATCTGAATATGTACTATATGATATGGACATGTACAGCTGTGATGCAACAAGGGTGAGTAAATTTTAGATTTTTTTTTTGTTTTGTTGAACTGGTCCTGTATTTAACTTGATATAATTTGTAAAAACTTTATATGTTTTATGTTTAAATAGTATAGAAGCGAAACGTTTCACAAATACACAACAGTGCTTCTGCATTGAAACAAAACCTTAAAAACAAACAAAATCGTTGAATTATGCATGTCAGGCATATTGTCGGCGATATCACTTAGTAAAGAATCACTACCCATGTATGCAAAGGGTTTATCTTTTCTATCTGATCAAAGGTCTGGTGCTCAAAACCACCAAATTTGCCTTCCTTTGACAGCTCATATCTGACAGCAGAAATTTAGATGAAACCCGGTGGGTTACCACACTTGAAGATGCTGGCGGCCTCTGTAAAAGCGCATCTCACAAAATGCCTAGAAAAGTGTATTTACAGCAGTGTGGTACGGACAAAGGAGTGGGGTCATTTTACCCAGGAAACCAACCAGTCTCTCAGGATCTTCATAAAGCCATGAAGCCAGGCCCATGGCAACCGTTTATCAAAACCTTTGTCTCCAAATCAGAACCTTTTGAAGATATATGGGTTGGGGTGCTTCTGTTCACTTGTGAATTGGACTTTTATCATTTGACGGGTGCCAAGTCCCACCCAGAGCAACCAGCCACATTAGATCGTTTGTCTCCTCGACTATTGTAAGTCGCTTTGGATAAAAGCGTCTGCTAAATGACTAAATGTAAATGTAAAATGTAAATGCAGATCAGCAAACGAATATTAACACCTATATCTGTGCATCAGAACACGGAACAAACAAGGCAGTTTTCTTATTTCATTTTCTATAGCAAATCTACATGTAGTTTAATGTAAATGCAATTATGTTCTGCACTTTTGGTTTGGGTGATCGCGTGTTATACAAATTTTCTGACTCATAGTTGGGAATGTTAAACGTAAAAAAGGAAATGGTACAAGTGGAAATTTCTGGCAATACAGTAGCTTTTTGGCACTTTAAATAGCAGATGTGAATGTGCTTCATATTACCCTGGGTATGAGTTGATTGACAGCTCAATCTGTTGATCTAATGGGATGATGCTAATGTCAGTTTTTCCTATCCATATCCACTATATATTGGATTACATCGGGTGTCAGACATTTTTTAGGTATGTCCGAATTCTGAGTGAAGGACTTTATTCCCAATGCATTCTGATTTTCAGTATGTAACGGATGTACACTGAACAACTATTTCCCACAATCCAATGAAAGATGACAATAAACGCTGGATACTGGGAAAGGCAAATTGTACATAACGAATGTTCATGTAACGTCATTAATAAAGGAATGAGGTTGATTGTTCTTTATAGTATTTTAATGACTTGTTTATTTAAATAAATGTTAATATGGTATGTTAAATTCCTATTTATTTGTTTTTGTTCTCTATTACAGTAAAAACTAAACAGGACAAGGGTTTTCTTTTCATTTTAATTCTTAATATCAAAGAATACAACAAACGTGACGGTGAACAGCACAATTGTTAAAGCAAAATAATCCAGTTTTACGGATGGGTGGTTGTAGGTTAATGACCAAATTGTGTGTGGACTGGTTTCTTTCAATAAGTCCTGATGTAGTCCACTCACACACAGATCTAGGGGGCTTCTCAATATCCCTCCTAGGGTTCTCATCCCTCGGCCCTGTGTCCTATAACCGGAAAAACCGAGCTCAGCCCTCTTGTAGGACATCTCAAATCTCAGATTGTATCATGATGAGGCGAGGATGGAGGAGAGAG
>CM065662.1:3546497-3693997 GCA_033220385.1 Triplophysa yarkandensis | reverse complement strand
TTCATTATTAAACTTATTTTTATAAATTTGATGTAGACGGGTGGTTAAATAATAAAAAGATCTGTTTGATATCTGTTTTTATTCCAGCCTGATTGAGAGACGCTGCTCATCTCTACCCAGTTCTCCTGCAAAACGTGTTTCTCCTGCAAAAAAGAAGCAGTTCTTCATAAACCAGGCCATCCGTAACTCTGATCTCACCCCGAGAGCTAAGGGCAGGAAGAGTCTCAGGCGACAGGAAAACAGTGAGTGGTCTTAAATGTATGATGACTTATGCTGTCAGGTTAATAAATATAACAGGTGTGTGTGTACACAAACATACAGTTGAAATTTAGTTGTATATGGTTATATTTTAAGAGTTTAAGTCATTATCTTTAACATGACTTGATTACTATTGATATTTATTCAAATTTGTTTTTCAAATCAACTTTTTCTTTAAATATTATAAATATGTATACATTATATTTAAATATAAATGAACATATATTTATGTATGTATGTCTTTAAAATGCAAAATAGGACATTTCATGAATGTGCCCATAGAAGTGAACAAATCCGAAAAAAAATGTCCCTCTATACATCTGGTTATACATAGTTATGTAGCTAAATTGCTTAGTTCTCAAATTTCTCTCTAGCTCGTTTTCTGGACAATCTTTTGGACCGAGATGAATGCTCTGTAGACGATGGTGAAGGACGTGAAACAGCCTCACCCTCCATCTTTACTGAAGCATGCACCAATGAAAACTATGTGGAGGTAAACCAGGTTCCATTATCTGCTCTAGGGCTGTCAAAATGTTCTTTTAACCTACATTATTTCAAAGCAAAGGAACTTGTTACATAAACCCACAAGAGGGCGCAGCGCAATAACCCAATAATATGAACCGAATTAAACACAGAAATTGTTTACAGGACAATTTTATTGAAAGTAAATTTCATGGAATTTTGCATATTATTTACTTATAAACATTCACAAATCAAAAAGAAGTTAATTTTTTTCACTTAATATTTAAAAAAACACAAGATTATTAACTTGATTTGATGTCAAATGCTCTATTTTTTATTTCCCACTCATCGGAAAAAAATAGTAGTTCAATATTCCATAGGTAGGTTGAGAGACAGAAAAGCAACCAAAAAATCCATGAGAAATGCATTAAAAAAGTTATGAGCTGATTTGCATTCTGTCGATTGATATAAAGTATTTGACCTCTTCAGAAAACATGGCTTAGTTTTTGGTGGCAAATCCCTTATGGTCAATCACAGAGGTCAGACGTTTCTTGTATTTGGTCACCAGGTTTGCACACATATCAGGATGTGATATCTGGAGCTCCAGAACGAGGGAGATTGACAGTTGTTTTCTATTTCTTCCAATTGCGAAAAATTGCACCAACTCACCTTCTCATCAAACTACCTGGTGACAGTCTCGTAGCCCATTCCAGCTTCTTGTAGGTCTACAATCTTGTCTCTAACATTCTTGGACAGCTCTTTAAAGGACAAACATACGAGTTCAGCAGGAAATTCAATACTTTTCACCTTCACTGTATTCTTCAGTTTATAGTAAAGTAAATTCATCTGTTGTGAAGGCCAAAGATTGATTGTTAAGTCAGACTGACGTGCTTTGCAGTGTTATCATAAAGCTTAGAAATATTATTCCTCACTGTTCTCCTGGAGGAAAAACTGTAGTGTGGGCTGAGAACTGGAACAAAATTTTTGAAACTTCACAATCCGCAATATTTTTAGGATGCGTAAATCTTTGCATATGAATTCTGTAAATTTTTAAGTTTAACTCTTCCTGTTTGAAGCATTAGTATTTAAGGAATATTTGTGGGGATAATCCAGTTAGCCTGGATTGTTTTAGTGCTGGACAACGGTCTTGACAATCTCGAGAAAGGAACGAAAAGAACTTTGTCATCATCACACTGCATCAATGTCCCCACACTCATCAAATTCGAATGCACTGTTTTGCATTTAAATATAATTTTTTGGTTAAATTCAACAAAATGTTTGTAATCCGAATTTTAATTGGACAACCCTAATCTACTCTTAGGTTTCGCATGTTTTGTCATTTTCAATTCTTCCTCTCTCGTGTCTCTCAGTATTGGAGTGATTTTATGAATCGTTCTGGTGAGGAGCAAGAGCGACTGTTGGCTCTGCTCGAAGAAGAGGCGCAGAGGACCCACTCCACCAAGAGCCATGAAGACCAAAGAGAGGGTCTGACATTATTTCTTCCTCAAGGGACAGAAACTAACAACATTAGCTGGTTTACTAAGAAACCATTCTTTTGTTTTTTCATCCAATGACTTGCCTCACCCACTGTCAATGCGAAGTATGTGACTTTACAAACAAGCCAAACTCACATCATTGGTTAATCCGGATGTTGAGGTTGCGGCACTGAAACATCAAGGCAGTATTTTGAAAGAACAACAGCACTAACCATCTCTGACATTTCAATGTTTGAAAGGCATTTATATTTAATAGTTTAGTGATAAATATAAAGTATTTGTAATTGAAATTGAACAGTTAATTTGACTGTTTTCCTCTGATCAGTAAATCCAGCCTTCAGTGCTCAGGAATGTTTCAGGAGGATCGATCGGAGGTTGCGTACAACACTGAGACGCAGACATATTCCCATGGTGATTTTTGGTCTCAATCTTTATTTCTTGCCTTTAACTATCGGTTGCATTAACAATCTTTATCTGTTGCCTTTGTTTTGTCTGCCCATTCATCTACTCCATTGAAGGGGGTGTTGGAGGGTCTGGAGTCTGATCTTCTAGGATTCTTTAGGGCACATCCACATTCAATTTACATTACCAAACTCGGCAGCAGGTGCACAAACCCACAGCATTTAATTCATCTCTTACCAACACAACTCACAAACCACAAATTGCAAGACATGCATGTTCTAAAGCAATAATATAGAACTTCCAATAGACAACCATTGTTGTTTTAACAGATGGATCTGTGTTACTTACAGTTATGAGCGACTGCTGCTTCATGCTGTCTGTCAGTATATGGATCTGACCTCTGCCAGTGAGTGACATCAATGAAACAATGTTTCGGCATAATTTCATCGAACGTACTGTTCTCATCCTAATCATAACCCTAAACCTAAGATTTTGTAATACTTTGGCTGTAACTGTATCCCTTCTAGCCTTCACCTAAAGTTTATGCAGAAACAGAACGTTTCAGATACAGAAAGCGATAAGTTTATCTTTATTTATTTATTATTTAGACACTGAAGTGCAGAATGATGTTATAGTGATAAAGTTTTGAAACACACCAGTTTATAAATATTGTTAAAGCTAATACAGATTAACATAAACAGATTAACATACTTGGATTAAAAGAAAAGAACAATTCCTTGAATTCCTCCAATTCATTGATTTCAAAGGTTATTTATATATATATATATATATATATATATATATATATATATATATATATATATACACACATATATACACACATATATGTATAATTCATAGATTAATCTTTTCAAGTAAATAATAAAAGGCTGCTAATTATTTTTATTATAATCATTATGCTATAATCTATTATTATGCTATTGTTATCTGGGTGTTTTATTACAAATTTTTGATTAGTATATTTACATTTTCATGTGTCAATGTAGCCTTATGGATCTGACAACCTTTAAAATAGCCCTTACTTGATTATGAAAAGTCAGGCCTTAAAAATAATGCTATAAAAGACCTCACATGGGAATTCGAATGTTGATATCTGTGTGATAAGTATATATTTGGTGCAATTTCACAGAATTGGCCAAATAACTTTTATGTAAAAATAAAATTCAGATAGGCATTATTTATTATCAAGTGTATTATTAACAAGCTGATGTATTAACAAGTTTATTTCTAGTGTAAGCCATCCTGTGTTAATGTAATCACAGCGTGCCTCACCTACTTAAGATATTAACGAAATTGATTGACAAGCACAAATCTAAATGCTTTTCCTCCCCATAGGCTCAGACTGTAACGGTGCTCGCCAAACAAAAGTGGTCAACAAGCAGGAAGCTTTTCTCCCTCCGGAAGCATTGCTATCTGCATACTTGGAGCAGCTAATCTAAACCGCCTTAAATCCTGGCCAGAAAGTGCTGTTGATCGAGCTAGTACCAGCACCACTGCCTATCATCTGGCCAGCATGAAGCCTGAAGTTACATCAAAAGTTGACTAGAGCTATCTACTCAGTCACGTGGTTTCTTTCATTCACTTTTCAGTGCGTTTTCTGATCTTTTGGAGCACTTATTAGTAGATGTTGGTACTACACCTCTCTTTATAAAGGGTCTGCTACTTTTTGGTGTTGTAGACAGATTTTACATATACTATCAGTGATGTCTTTGTATATAATAGATTAATAATAGGATTTGATACAGAGTTATGTTGATGTGTAGGCCTCAGCATGAAATGGGCATTTAGTCTTTGGCATAGATAGACAATTTAAGCTTTTCAAAAAGGGCCATCATAAAAATTGCACACATCACAAAGTTAATAATAAATTGTATTCAGTTTCTATTTGTTATTTCCCATGTATCCGGTTAAGACTCACTCGACGTACTGTGCACGATTTCTAAGATTTACCATTTCACAATTCATAGATTTTCAGTTCGTATGCTAAAGCCTATTACAAACGACAGATCTTTTACCCAGCATTCTAAAACTTGAATTTTAGCCAAAAGTTATTTTTAACAACTGCAAAGATACGACTTACAACTATGCCTTACCTGCTTAGGCCATTTATGCATTTTGTGTTTTATATATCGAGCCTTTGCATTAAGGCCGTTATGGTTTACGTACTATGTAGGAAACGTATTTTATACCATCAAAAGTCCTGAAACACTTGAGCAGCTCTTGTGTTGGTGTTTATAACCAAAGTGTGTGTAAATTGCTTATTCTCAGGCATCAAACTTCATGAATGTGGACGTAAAACATTTACAATAGTTAAGAAATGTTGAATGTGACATTTCTTTGGTGTGGTGGGCTTTTTAGAACAATTATGTGTGTTGAAGTAATTTAGCATTAGTTTAGTTTATTAGTATTTATAATTCAAAACATACATATACATAGATACATGTGAGTTTAATGCTTCATTTTCGACATGGTGAATATCTTTACCCATGACAAATGCATTAATATGCTTTAAAGGAATGTCATAATTATTGTGTGGTTAGTGTATTGATTGAAAGCAAGAGTCCATTCGTGTGCAACTAAACTCAAAAATAAATAAGTTAATGCTTGTTTTTTGCCGCTGTTTTCTTGTTAAGGAATACAATTGGGATGATTTTCATACGGCCATTTATACTTGAGGATAACATTAATTTACATTTCCACATACATAACTTTCATTTGAAATTGTAATTGAATAATACTTTTTATTTATTTAATTAGTTGATATATACTTATATTACATGCAGTGTTACCGGAAAGTAGTAAGACCCACTTAAGTTAATTCTTTAAGTTAATTTCGCAAAAATTTTAATTATTGTATACACAGCACCCCATATTGCCGAATTTTTGCAGATGTATTAAAAAAGAAATGCTGAAAAATCACACAGCAGTAAGTATTTAGACCCTTTGCTCAACATTTAGTTGAAGCACCCCTTAAATCTTATACAGCCCTGAATCTTTTTGTGAAAGATGCAACAAGTTTTTCACTGCTGGATTTGGGAGTCCTCTGCCATTCCCCCTTTCAGATCCTCTCCAGTTCTGTCAGGTTGGTCGTAAACATTGTTGGACAGCCATTTTAAGGTCTCTGGCGACACTCATTTGGGTTTGAGTAAGATCTATGGCTGGGCCGTTCAAAAACAGTCATTGAGTTGTTGTAGAGCCACTCCTTCATTATTTTAGTGAAGGTGAAGGTCATGGCACACACTGTAGTGAAGTGAAGTGACGTGACGTATGGTGTTCCATACTTGGAATTTGTGCTCTGCATTTAACCCATCCAGTAAGTGAACACACACACACACTGTGAACACACACCCGGAGCAGTGGGCAGCCATGCCGCGGCGCCCGGGGAGCAGTGGGCAGCCATGCCGCGGCGCCCGGGGAGCAGTGTGGGGGACGGTGCCTTGCTCGAGGGACTCACCTCAGTCGTGGTATTCCCGCTGGTTCTGAGTCTCGAACCAGCAACCTTCGGATCACAAGTCCAAGACTCGAACCACCAGGCCAGGACTGCCCCCAATTTTAGCTGTGTTAAGGGTCATTGTCTTGCAGGAAGGTAAACCATCGGCCCAGCCTGCGGTCCTGAGCCCTCTGTAGAAGGTTTTCCTCCAGGATACCCCTGTATTTGGCCGGATTCATGTTTCCCTCGACTGCAACCAGTCCCTGCAGCTGCAAAACACTCCCATAGCATGGTGCCATCCTGCTTCTGTTGGGACTGTATTGGAAAGGGGATAAACAGTGCCTGGTTCTCTTCACATATACAAGCTAGAATTAAGGCCAAAAAGTTCTATCTTGGTGACATCAGACCAGACTTATTTCTCACCATCTTGGAACTATCTTTGGCAGACGCTTTTTTTTCTTTTTTAAACATATTTAGTGATTCCACTTGTCATGATCATGTTTCGATTTTTGGTATGTTTCTGGCAACCATGCTGATAGTATATTAAAGTATAAAATAAAATTTTATAAATTAAAGTATATTGTTTCTTGTACACACTGCACCAAGAAACGTGTAAATGGATAGATTAATAGTGTCTCAATGGGATCTTGGTAGTACTCCTGTTAAAGTAATGAACCCATCAAGAAAAATTGCAGCAGTAAGCTATGCGAGATGTAGAAACAACACTGCGGGCCAGAGGCACTTTCAATATCTGTCTAACCTGGGACTCCAGGATCTTGACATTGACTTGAACTCTTTGACTCCATATTGGAGAAGGAAGTTGGTTGATTTGTTGCTTAAATATGAGTAAATATTTTCACATGATGGTCTAGACTGTGGCAAGGCAAAAGGGTTTGTTCATAGAATGGTTCTAAGTTATACATAACCCTTCAGACTTCCCTACTGAAGAGGGTCGCCAGCACATGAGAAGCTGCGTTTGGCTCCGGATGACATAGATGAGAATGATATAATCAGAAGTGCATATGCGTTGCCTATTGTGTTAGTCTGGAGAAGGAATGGTGATGTGACATTGTGCACAGACTTTCGTAGTCTGAATTCACACCATTGAAGAGGCGAACCCTCTTCCGCTTGCAGCTCTGAGTGGCAATGAATTATTTTCTTCAATGGAGTAAACATCAGGTAATCATAATGTGGAGGTGCATGGAAAGGACAAGGGATTGACAGCCTAAGTAGGCTGTTTGGTTTACAAAAGTTACAGGCCTCCTCTAGGGCTATCCAACAGAATTCCGATGATCGTGAGGATGATGCTGAACATATTTGGTGATCAGGACTTCACAAGTATTCTGTGTTTTCTTAATGACAAACTTGTGTTTGCCCCAGATGAACGGCTTGCTTTGGAATGATTGGAAATGGTTTTCCAGACACCTTAGGCTCACAACTTGAAATCATCTCAAAAAAGTGTAATTTCCTGAAACCTTCAGTCAGGTCTCATGGACACATTGTAAGTTCTGAGGCTGTAGATAGAAACCCATAAGTTAGAGTTATTGTTGACATCAAAGAACAAGATTTTATGGAAGATGGCTCTGATATTCTATTTGATATAAAATAAGATAATTCTTGGTGATAGTGGTTGTCTACCAGCAGTATATTGAAGGTTTCCCCTCTGTGCATTAACATCAGGCATGACGAAGCCGATATTTGGATGAAAGAATGGAAACGGCAGGCAGAAAACGTACATCTTTGCACTGAACACAGGAATGCAGAGATGCCTTAAAGGCAATGAAAAAAAGCTTTGCTGAAACAGGTTTTTTTTTTGGGCTCATCCGGATTTTGACTTTCCCCCTCTCGATTGACACTTCTAGTAATGGACTTGGGGCGGTGCTTTCTCGGATAGCAGAGGGCGCAGAAGTTTCCCGTCCCAGGTGTCACGAGTACTGAAGCGAATGTCTAAGATGTTTTTCGCTGGCAATGTTAGTTTTGTCAGTCAATGAATCATGTTGCTCTTTACACGAAATCTGTAATTTCTCAAGAGGACAATTCTGCAATTTCAAAAAGCAGTAGACAAAAAGAAGCTCGCGTTTTCACCAAATGCTTACCTGCTGCCACAATCACTCACGGTTATTAATTCCATCTCAGGTATTTGATCATCCGGTATTGTCAAGGCAGGGGCTGATTGAATTACGACATGCTGATCCGGTTCTGAGCAAAGTGTTTCATTCTGTGGAGCCAAGCATTGGCCATCCAAGAGTTTTTAGACACTGGTACAAATTATTAATCAGAACTGGCCAATTCTTTTTCGTGTCTAATACTGCCGTCACAAAGAATTGGACTTTCAATTTTATTGTACCTGTTGCCCTTCAAGATACGAAGTACATGATGAAGCTGGACAAGAGGGTCAACACAGGACGCTTTACCTCGCCCATTCGACTGAGAAGGATGTGAAACGGTATGTACGATGTTGCCGAAATATGTCTTCAGTAAGTCACCAGAGCCTGAGGCTCTGCTTGAGAGCAACAAAGCTTCAAGCCTTAAGTTTGTTGCATTGAGTTTGATCTGCCAAAGAAAGATCTACAAAGTTTCTGGATGTCTTGGTAGTCACAGACCATTAAACCCAAGCTTGCTCTATGGCTTTCCTAAGCGATTACATTCAGATCAATTTGCCAGTTTTCCGAAGTCAGGCATCCAGCCTGATTTGTCCTAAAGTCTCATGCAACACCTTATCAGCCGATGGGCAATGGGGCAGTCGGGCGGTTTAACCGCATGCTGGGCAACATTCGTGACCAGGTGGTTGACCATAACAAGTATGTGCAATCCTTCGGAGATGATCTTGCACAAGCTATGAAACAGGTACAGAGCTCCGCTTCAAAACCACAACGAAGGCAAGCGCTTCTCTAAAACAAAAAGCGGAAAGGTGCCCTTGTTACCATTGGTGATGGATTGTTATTGGCCAATAAGGGTGAGGGTGCAAGAAGAAAACTTGTAATAGAATGGAGAGTCACATCTAAATTGTGAAAGTAATGAACAGTGAAGTTCATACATTCAGAATCAAAAACTGTGACAGGTGCTTCTAAAGTCGAAACCTCATAATGCCAGGGAACTTCCTGCCTCTTAATTGTAATGTTCATGAAGTTGATACTTACGCTAAGAGCGAATTAAAAATGGACTTCTGAGCTTGCCTGTCAATGCGTGAAAGGACAGGGCCGAGGGTGTCTGTACTCCTAGCCTCTGGAGAAGTTGACCTTTCAGTATCTAAAAGTGGTCAGGTTGATGAATGAGCAGTCCGCCACCCAGATACATTTCGCTGAACACTTTGTCAATTTAGATACAGTGCGTCATGCCCTGGTTCCCCGAAAGCTCTGTTTGGCTGGACTGCCAGCTCTAGGAAGATTGTTTATATCATCTTATTGAGCACTTCCTTTTATTTGATGCTCCTGATGCTTCAGTGGTTTCTTCTCTACCGGGGCCTCCATCGTGATCCTCATCCAAAAGTTCAGCTAGACAATTCGCCCCGAAACACTTCCTGTTTGGATCACAAGTGGCCTCAACCCATGAGCCAAACAAATAAGCCAACAGCTCCGTGTTACCAGAACAGTTTCTTAATGTAGTACACCATAATATTATGGCTTAATATTGTCTTTACCTTTTCTTTTTGATCTCTTTCATACATGATTTGCTGCAACATACTTTTTAAATACTCTTTAGCTATTTCAAATTTTCAATTGTCAAAAGTTAGTGTAAAAAGGTCATGACATGCTAATGATTGATCTAATGTATCCTATCATAAAAATACAAGTTAAATAAAGTATGTTGATACTTTAAAGTTTTATTCTGCTCATCCTCCCAAAAGAGATCGTGATTAAGCCCTTTCGGATCACCATTGACTATAAATATTTTAATACATTCAATTCATGACATTTTGGGGTAAACGCTTTCTTTATTTAATAACTGGTTGCTGTTTATCATCCTTTAAACCATTTATAAAACGGTGACGTTGTTTTTCTTTGTTACACAATTGCAATGCGAATCCAGAATTCCGAAACCAAGGCAGACAAACACATTGTGAGTACTAAACTCAAACAATATTTATTTTAAATTTGAAACAGCACCTTAGATGCTCTCTCGTTTAAAATGACACGAATTCCTATATGAGGCTCGATACTTTCACTGAATAATGCATACAGCAGCCCTTAAATGAATGTGTGCACTTAAGACACACAAATGTATGCATTACATAACATCAACCCTGAAATGTGTTTAATCTATGAATCATCATGCATGTTTTGGGTTCTGTACGTCCCTTGTAGTGTTGGTGAACGCAATACTGCCTCTGTCCAGCAATTGGAGCACAAACACAGGCCAGGCCTTCACCCTGAACCCTCACTTCTCAGAAAGGGCCTTCACTTCCATGACACTGAAGCCTGCTTTATCAGATCCTGTATAAATAGATCCCAGTCATAACTTAAAAATATACATGGTACATGGAAAGGGATGGGTATTTTATCCGAACTGTATCTTAATTCCATGTAAAGTTTACCGTTAAGCATAATCGGCATACTAATGCTTACCGAGTGTTTATAAATATTTTAAAGCCGCTGAAACGTCTGACGTTGATAAAGTGTTGCCCATGCGTTTCGTTAACAAGTCAAATCTGTACATCCGGCCATAATCAGAGCCTCGCTTTTATCTCAGATTATCAAAGATGTAGTAAAGCAACATATGAAGAGCTCTTTTCCAAAACTTTATAAAGGTAAATTCATTTTCTTGTGTGCTGAATCTATTCTCTGTCTCGTTTCATATGCAATCTTTACATTATTTTGTTTATAATGCATTTTTCCCCCGAGACGACATAAATCCGGAACCGGTTTTGATGTCCTATCAACCAATCATAATTTGTTCAATGCAATCCAACATAAGAATGCTTTAAAGTGGATAATAATAAATGAGTGTATTACATTTACATTTAGTCATTTAGCAGACGCTTTTATCCAAAGCGACTTACAATAGTCGAGGAGACAATGAAGCGGTAAATAGCCGATACAACAATAGGTGAACAAGTGCTACAACAATGTTACCGAGTTACACAGAGAGAGAAGTTACAATATATAAATATATATATATATATTAGATAGAGTGAGTAGGTTAGAAAAGAAGGAACTTCTTGTTTGATGATGCCCAAACACACTGGACAAATTAAACTCTTTTAACACTTTTGATGGGCTGGATGAGCCGGTTTAATGTACACATGTGTGTAAAAATGGACATCTGATTTATATTCCTTTACATTAAGAATCCCTGCTGTCATTTGTTGCATGTTCTCTTGTTTTCAAAGACATAAATTGACATTTTTGGAATGGATTTGTTGAGTTCCAATCAAAAGAAATACACACTTCATATTTACAATCAACCATAATGTTTCATTTAACAATATTACATTTACATTTACATTTAGTCATTAACATATGTAGAGCCATTTAATTCCAACAGCATACATTAAATATAAAAATGTGGTGTAGGTAAAAAGTGGATTTGGAAGTGCTCATCATATATGAGTTAGTATCTGCTATATAAGGGCTGGGCTTGCGGCAGGGAACGTCTCTCAATATATACATTTCATCCTATGGCGAAAACACGTATGGCACACACACAGACGGCCATCAAAGCCTCTGTTTCGGGAAAAACAACTTTTGGAGAGAAATAAGAATACAGAAGTGACAATCCAAGGCCCAGCGGAAGGATTTGGTATGAAGGTCATTTGAGTTTGTGAACCTCGGGGACCTTTCACCTCTCACCGGGGTTCAGTCATTTGTGGATGATTCCTATAGAGTGGGGGAAGGCAGCCCATTGATTCAGAGGTTTGGAATTTGCATCTGATTGCTGTCTGTCAGCCAATGGCTGACGTCGACGAGCGCGTGCCCCGCCTCTGATTGGACGCACAGATGATGTTACACAAATTAATGTCAATATCGACAGGAAATGAGGAAGGAACGCTTGCGTCACACATGCACAAGAGTTCATGTTACATACATCACTGACTGGATATTAAACATTGACTCGGACCGTGTTGGTGTTCAGTGGGATATCGGGAATGTTCCTTCCGCTTCCCGAGACCTAAAATACTGAACGGAAGTTGAGCTTGTAAGTGAGTGCTCTCTCTCTCTACCTCTCTCTCCTCAGTGTGTGTGTATGTCTCTCTCCCTCTCTCTCCTCAGTGTGTGCGTATGTCTCTCTCCCTCTCTCTCCTCAGTGTGTGTGTATGTCTCTCTCCCTTTCTCTCCTCTCTGTGTGTGTATGTCTCTCTCCCTCTCTCTCCTCAGTGTGTGTGTATGTCTCTCTACCTCTCTCTCCTCTCTGTGTGTGTATGTCTCTCTCCCTCTCTCTCCTCTGTGTGTGTGTATGTCTCTCTCCCTCTCTCTCCTCAGTGTGTGTGTATGTCTCTCTACCTCTCTCTCCTCAGTGTGTGTGTATGTCTCTCTCCCTCTCTCTCCTCTGTGTGTGTGTGTGGATGTCTCTCTCTCTCTCTCTCTCTCTCTCTCCTCAGTGTGTGTGTATGTCTCTCTCTCTCTCTCTCCTCAGTGTGTGTGTATGTCTCTCTACCTCTCTCTCTCCTCAGTGTGTGTGTATGTCTCTCTACCTCTCTCTCCTCAGTTTGTGTGTATGTCTCTCTCCCTCTCTCTCCTCTGTGTGTGTGTGTGTGTATGTCTCTCTCTCTCTCTCTCTCTCTCTCTCTCTCTCCTCAGTGTGTGTGCATGTCTCTCTCCCTCTCTCTCCTCAGTGTGTGTGCATGTCTCTCTCCCTCTGTGATTGGAACGCTTTACATTTATTCCCTATAGCTTGTTGTTTTTAATCCACTGTTAGTTTAATCTGTAATCCCAGTCAATTTACTGGATGTTTCGAAAGGTAAGATGTTTGATTTCTTTATGTGTTTAAATGTTTATCTGAGATCCTATAGATGTGGAAGTTCAGTATGGATTTTAGCTCGTTGGCATACATTAGTGTCTTAAAGGACAATGTCATGCACCAATGTAATAATTATGATAAAATACATTATAAAGTTACTTGGGCAGTATGGATTCACGTATGGATCTATATGTTTCTGCGGCCAGCTTTGGGTCCCTATAGATGTGAGTCCCAAGGGTAGGCAAACCTCTCTATAATGTCTTGTTTCAGGATTTTATTTATTGTATGTTTAGACATATTCACAGAACAGTTGTGATCTATAATGAGACATTTGTTTGACAGATTTGTAATGTATAGATGACACGTGGCTTGAGAACAACTGGTGTATATACAGCAACAGCTGGGAAAAAGTGTTTGATTATATAAACCACAAGCTAACACACAATTTGGGGGGTATAGAAGTAAAAGCAAACATGTTTACTATATATCCTTTACATTTCTTTTCTATAGATTATTTCAGACATATGTCACTATATGTGACCATATACAACATACGCTGTATACAAAATGTGCCATTTATTCCACCTATATTAAATCTGGAAAGAATCACTTGGGAGTTATATATAATCTATAGGTTGCTTTTATTTGAATGCTCAAAGGTAACAGATTTAAAGTGCATTTTCCAGTTTGGGTTCATGATAAAGACGAAACGATGAGCCATACTGCTTTGTCTGAATAGGAAACCGTATAGGTTGTCATGTGCATTTAGGTATAATTAAAAATCTCATGTGTTGGTTTATGGGGCCTCATGTTAAAATGCCCTTTGGCCGGAGAGAACGAGAGAGAACGTGTTCAGTGCAGATCCAGGAGAGCCGTGATGATGCCTATACATTAAACCGAGCCAGTATACACAAGAGTGGAGGAAACGCTGGCAGTGCTGTTGGATGGCATGTTTGCATGTCTAATAGTGTGGTGTATTCAGTGCTTCTACATTAGCAAATGTTACCAAGTCTAACTGTAGCTACGCTAGACACAGCTGTGATGGCTAGCAGACTGTGTGTAAGCACATTTGCATGCAGTGAATACGTGTAGATGTCATGATGTCGTGTAAATAAACAGACGCTGTACCCAAAGAGGAACTTCCTTGGGCTGTGTATTTTGAATGGCGTTAAAATAACGATACCGTAACGTTGAAAGAATGTTTTTTGGCTTTCAGGCCTAATGTTAATGTAAATACACCCGTGTTTAGTGTCAGCCGTGTGTGAATGTATATTATGTATACCTCAGCATTATATAAGCCACACCCTGTTTCTATAGCTGTTGGTATCAGTTTCATCTGTTGAAAACCAGGTCGACTGCTTGGATCCACTTAAATTCAAGTGTTTAATCTTCTGTGTTTAAATTCGTTCTGCGCTTATTATGCAAAGACAATTTGTAGGTCATTCATGGGTTGATTTTACAGACAATGCAAACAATGTGGTTGTGTCATAACATTGCCGTGTTTGTTTGAGCGTGTTGTCTAACAAGATGAGTGACGTGCATGGAAGGTGGGCCTATATGTTTGTCTGACCAATGAAAGGTAGAAGACCATATAGACATGTTGTATGGCTATTTGATTATGGCACAAATTATCACAGTTTGTCTGCAAGTGTGGAGATCACGAATATTTAAAACAACATCGCATTGATATTGAGTTTCTGTTAATAAATAGTTAACAAATTAAATATTTCAGACATAATGTTCACCTCAATCACAAGTAATTGAAAAAAATCATCAAATAAGATATGAATATAAGGATTGAAATTAATAATATATAAATAATAGAAGTACTGCAAAGCTGAATTTTGTTAAAAAAGTTTTTTACTATATATTTTGTTTCCGTGATTGTTGGAAGCCAAAATTGACTAATTGCACAAGAAAATGGCATCATCATCGTTTTTGTGTCCTACAACATGTCTAATGTTATAAGAGATGGTTGTTTGTGTAAAAAACGGTGCGTTGTCTTTAAACTGATAAGATGACGTACGTGGAGGCAGGAG
The DNA here is from genome assembly GCA_033220385.1 of Triplophysa yarkandensis. Taxonomy (NCBI): domain Eukaryota; kingdom Metazoa; phylum Chordata; class Actinopteri; order Cypriniformes; family Nemacheilidae; genus Triplophysa; species Triplophysa yarkandensis. The sequence continues at coordinate 3,678,992 of CM065662.1, read as the reverse complement.
CCCCTGCATCCTGTCACACCTGTCGTGATCCGAATGAAGCGACCATATCAGCCATTATATCTGGAGGTTTTCATGTTGGCAAACTCAGATCAGGCCAAACAGGTTTGAGCTTGTTACTGGATGATGTGAAGTGGGATCGGATATCCAGTGTCACATTTGAGCAGGGAACAGCTCTGTTTTTAGATGAATCTATAGGAACTCATCCGAGAACGGCTGTTATAGCATAAGGCTGTGTACGTCGATGAAACAGAAACCACCAATGTAAGATAATGCAAGGCATTCATGAGGAAATACATGTTCTTTAAAAGTTTGTTGTAGTACATTAAACATTCTTGGCGTGCCAGCATATACAAGCAGTCATAATTAAAACCCAGTTTATTTGATGGCAGTCTGATGTGGATTTATTTGAAGACAACTCCTTTAAGCTGTGTCTACAAAAGAAAGAGTTCATCGCTGACACACTGAGGCTTGTGAGAAGGTGGTGTAGACTCGGATGAGTGGCTTGGCTTGGGTTCAACTGCGCCTTTGCCAAAAGCTGCATTTTAAAGAGTTCCTGTGGCTCGCTGCCGTTCACCTCAAGCACCTGCCAAAAATGTGATGATTTCACCGCTTGGGAGCTTGCCATGTGGGAATCCCGGCCAGCTGATGCTCGGTCTTCTATTTCTCGCTTTTCACGTCGCATTACGGCCTTTAAAAACCGTGGAGCCTGGATCCATGGATGCCATGGTTTGATTTGGTTAACAAACCATTCTGCTGTTACCCAAGCCATAATTTTGTTGGACGTCTGCCCTGATAGCTACAAGCAAACAAATTAAGCAAACCTGATTGCTGAATTACAACATCAGTCATGCACAATCTTTTGTGAAACATGCATTTAGACAACTGTCATTCACTGCTAAGGCTCGATTCTTCAAAGGTTGTAGACAAAGCACAGCATACCCACCACTCATCCATGTCCTAGAAGAAATTATTAACCAACTTGTTTGGCCAGTTTTTATTCTCTTTGAGCAGGCATAGACCCACTTTAGCATTGGTGGGACAACAGAAGAGAACAGTCGCTCCCTCATGGTTTTGGTTGAAGTGCTTGATATTCATCAATGTATTTGATAAATAAATATTTAGAGAATGGTCATGCAGCTCAGTTTTTTTGTGGACAGAGGTCATGAAGAGTTAAAGAACAATAACATCATTCACATGAAGATTCTAGAACACTGACAACCATAAAAAAATGCAGTGATAGACCGGAGCGATGACATTTTATTGACATTTTTGCTGGAGGTTGTTGTGACAGACTTCAACCCTTTTTGTGTTGCTTTTTGGTAGCATAACTAAATCTAATAAAGATCACATTGAAACATGTTTAACCTAGAAAGACAGTTGTAGGGTTTTTTAGACGGTGAAAAATTCTTCAGCAAGTTCATATATCCTAAAAGCTGTTTTGTGACTTTATAAAACGTTCTCAATTTTTATTATTTAATTTATTTTTGTTAAATTAGTGACATTTTGAAATGCCCCCAAATAAATTTGAGTCCACATTATCTCATAATCAAATAATTTTTTGTACTTTTCAGATTTCTTTTATCAAACTACAGAAAAAAAATCATAATTATAAACCTTCTATATTCTCAAATAAAAGTAGAATTCCTGCTGGTACTTGATTTTGTTTTTAAGATCTTTTTTTGTCAAAAACGGACATAGAAATGATCCGAACACTTGCTATAGGTATTTTAAAAATGCTGATATTTTACATAGTGTCCAAAAATGTCCAATTTGAGAAACACATTTTTGACGGGCTGGGCATGTGTTGTTTCTTAAAGAATGTCCGCATGAGATTAAATATAGTATGCAAATTAATGTGCATCTAGTAACACCTAGAATGCCATGCATGCTGTGGTTGAAACTGTATCCCATAATGCATTGCGCTCCATTTGTTATCATTAATTTCAGACTACACCGAATAAACCAAAAATAAGAATAAACACTTTTATACACAGTATGTTAATATCAACTTAATGCTATAATGGATTGCATGGAAGTAATAAGTATTTCATTTTTCAAATATTTCATTAAAAAAAACTATTTGTTTTGTCTAAAAGGCAGCATGATATTAGGTGATTTTAAAACAACGCTATATAATGGTTTTATTGAATGTCTAAATAGTGAAGAAATGTAAAAGGTTTAGGATTAATGATGCATGAATATTGTTCGGTAAATGTATTCAAGTTGAAGGTTACAGACGCAAGACGTTTTCTTGATTAAGTAAAAGGATCTCTGTACTAAACACAGTTATTCAGAATTTTGTTATCAGATTTCATGAATAATTCTGTTTAACACCAAATGACGCTCCATTCCTGAATAAAGAATGTGCTGTTCACAGGTTCAATAGCTCTAGTGTTTCTCTCGCTCTCAAGAATACCAAAAACACCCTCGGTCCCCCACAGCAGCCCAATGAATGTGTGCGGCATGTCTTCAAAACTTCCGCTGCTTGTTGTTCAATACTTCACAATGTGAAATAGACAACGTGGTTTGCTTGCATACTATGACTGCCTTTGAAGCTGGAAATTTAAGGTGACATCACGTCCTGTTCTTAGAAGGGAAGATGTTAAGATTTTTACTTTAAGAGAGTAAATGCCATATTAATCTATTGCTTTTATTCGTAGACTTCAATGCTTTTTGGACTTTCAGAAACTGATCCAGAACAGCAAAGAAGATATTTTGTAACACAAAATACGCAGTGAACAACAGCGGTACAAACGATGAAATTCTCATTTTGAGGGAATTATTTAAGAGTTCGTTTTTTCGGTATTATATCTACTGTGTGGCACTCTATGTCCTCAACAAAATGGAAGGTCAGTCCCATTTGCATTCAATTATGCGTGTGCTTCATGCTGCTGGGAGGAAGGAACAATCATGTATTTGGAGGCCGGCCCTTTCACCCTAATACACGCTATCGCCATGGGAACCGCTCAGATATGATGACAAAGTCACGTTGTTGCTCATCTACACCATTGAGTTTCTTGAAGCACAGGTTAAGATTCAAGGCAGAACCTCCCACCGTCATTTTTATGATGCCTTTATTCAGTCCAAACAACATCTCAAAAGTGAGATGAGTACGTGCAAACCTGAGTATATCAACCGAGGACACTCGTGTTTTTAGTTGTCAAACTTGGGTTCTTCAACTTCATTTTTGAGCAGTCATCTTATTTTTATTTCTAATCAATTTTGTTTCTTTCATGGTTACCAATGACAATTTAAAAACCCAAAGTTCAATCAATAATTCTGTTACAATAAGCTATAGTTATAAAGGCCGTATTAGATACATTATTTAGGTGACAGCTGATCCGTCATAACCAGTTTGATTTGTGTTATTAATAGATGCCAGAGTCTTTACATATGTGTTACATTGACATGCCGGTGATGATTTTATTTAACCCTACGAGGTATTGGTTTCAGTACATCAAATCCAAAATGGCAGGTCGTACATCTGATGTTTTAGTAGCTCGTGACCTCTCAAGCAAGAGTGAAAAATGTTACCAGACCAGAACATCTCAGTTTCAGTAGCTGGTAATGTATGTTTGGTAGAGAATAATGCAAGAGTTAATCTATGCATTCATGAGCAATGGGAATTTTTTCTTTCTGTGTAACATGTCAAAAGAAAAATCATTAGTCATTCTTATTTGGATCTCCATCATGGTGAATCAGGTTTAAGCCGGCTATGAGTGAATAATAGATATTGAGAATCTTTTTTTGGCTGGTATGATTGAACGTGCGGTGTATGTTTTGGACCCCCTGGATGTTGGCCGGCGTGAAGCTCATTATCAGTTTGGAATTAGACCCTCAGCGTTTCCTTTATCTCCTCTGTGTTTGCTCAGACTTCACAATCACCGGCTCTGCCCTTCATCCAGGAGGGTTAACCCATAAACTCCCCGCAGTCTAATTGTCTGCATGCGCCACGCTGGGCAACGAATGTTTTATCGGCTGCTTTATGGGAACAGGCCTTAATGATGTGGATAGATGTGATGATGTAATAGGGGGTTGAAGAGAGGGGTGTGGAGTGACTAATGATGTAATGATGAGAAATATGACAGAGGCTCATTAAAATTTATTAACTTTAGTAATTAATTGAAAGAAATTTAATAATTCAGAACTTTAATTTTTAAGTTGCATTAATGCATTTGCATTAATTTTCTTTAGGGGTTTAACAATACATCGATATTGATCGATCAAAGTTCTGAATATACAATGTAACAAAACCACGTTCAAAGCACCATGCACATCTGGTTTACTTTCTTTATTTTGGGTAAAGTAAACATGCATTTTGTAGTTTTGGGTTGCATTTGTGGTATTATAAAATTGTTATGGTTTAAATGTACTCGCAAATATTGCATTTCTCTAGGAGAATAATCTATATTGTATTGATTTGCCTACACCTACAAAAATTGCTTTAAAAAAGCAAAACAGTTCGTAGCGTACCGTTTAACGTAGTGTTATGATCAGTGAGAGGTGCACAATTTTCCCAGCTTTTATACAAACTGAAACTGATTTAAGGAAAAGTCTTGACCGAAAAAAGTGATAAAAAAATCAAGTGCGTGTTGTAATGGAACATGCTGCATTCTACACCGCAGGAAATGTGACGTGATGAGACTTGAACCCTCCTATCAAAATCACTGAACCGTCTCTTAGTATAGACACCGTCATGCTGGCTGTGTTTACAGGTGCAGTGAGTACAATGAGATGGGTTTATGGTGGATAATAAGGAAAATGAAAGAAGAAAAATCACAAAACTGTGTTTTAGTAGTTATATCATAAATCTGGAGTATGATGTGTTTTACACTTGGATGGAAGAGTTTAGAGTTTTACTTTAGATTGATTGTGATTGTGCTTCTAATTTCAAGATTGATATTTCATTCTAGTTTGTCTTTTATTTCAGTTCATCAATATGTTTTTTGTTGCTTCGGTTGGCCCAGTAGTTTGTTCCTCAAAGCCAACCGTTTTATCGGCTTCGAGTGATGTTCTTTCAGTGATTTTTGAAGATGCTACTTTTACTTAACATTTATAGTTCATTTTTTATTAAACATAATCACCTGCAAATAATACATCGTATCAGAGCATATATTTATTTATTTATATTTATTGCAGATTTGCAACTGTGTTGCAATGATATAACTTGAATATTTATAGCGTTAAGTTTTGTTTGCCAAAAACTGAGTCAAAGACTAGCTTTGAAATCCCTGCCTTCCTCAAAATTTCAATTTTGACATATTCTTAGTCAATTTCCTGTATTGGAGTTGTTATTTATTATCTAACATTATTCTTTATTCCTGCCCCTCAGGTAGACCCTGCGTGGGGGTCGTCCTCCCCTTCTGGTGTCCGGTGTCATCAGTAAAGTGAAAGACCAACCCTTGATATTTCTTGCTTGGGCTTGGCCTCTCTTGATCAAGTTTGTCAAAAGTGGTCCAGCTTGTCTTCAGCCGTGGAGGGAAGTGAAGGGGACTGAATATAAGCCAATCTTGTTTCCCAGGCAATGAAGCTGCAGGCCGTGATGGAGAACCTGCACAGACAGCAGAGAGCCAAACTGCTGATGGAGCAGGCGGGGCAATCACACAGCCTCGCCTCAGGGGAGGAGCTTAAAGCGAACCCCGCCTCTGATGCGGAGCAAGCTCAGATTGCGGCATTAGCGGCCATGCGCGCAGTAGCGGCGGGACTACAAAGAGCCGATAGTCCCATGTCTGATCGCAGCAGCGGAGGAGAGGATGATGAAGATGAGGATGAAGATGAGCAATACAATAATATGATGGGCTCCGAGGAGGAGGAGCAAATGTAAGTGGGTGGTGAAATGCAAATGAGTTGAATGTTTTTCACAGTTCTCTCATTAACCTTTTACTATGCAGAAAACAAAAATGGGATGAAGAAGACTTTGAGGGCGAGATGGAAGACGACTATGACGATGATCTGGGCGACGAAGGGCTGCCACAGGGTCGTGAGGTCATCACCCCTGGCAGAGGAATTTTCCTGTTACCCCAACGCCATCTACAGCCCCAGCTACTCAAAGCAAGGCCGGGCTCTGAAAGCGAACCACGTGCATTGGTTCACTCTGCTCATTCATCCCATGGGTCACTTCATGGGCAGGACCACGCAGACTGGACCTATGAGGAGCAGTTCAGACAGGTAGGTATTTTTGGAAATTATAGCCTCCTGAATGAGAGCTTTGGCCTTTTGGAAAATTAACATATGGTACCGTTATTTAATGAAACATGACTTAACAATGTGTAATAACGAGAGCTATGTGTGGACCTTAGACTGGCCAAGACTAAAAGGTTTTGAACCCTGAAACCCTGGAAATAATCGCTGGTCCACATCACATGCTCTGTTACATCATGTTCCTAACAGATGCAACATGATAAAGTGTCAAGCATTTATATGTTATTAAGTTGCAATCATGACTGCCATTAAATTGATGGAGGTCACTAAGTAAACTGATTTCTTAATGTAAGTGCATATGATAACAAATAGGTAAAACAGCTATAAATTAGTTGATAAATTGTTGAGTACGAACAGCTATTAAAGGCGATTCGCCCCTCTGTGAGAATGTAGGCGTTGCCCCTACCATTTGTTAAACTTGAAATATTCGCATTCCAAACGTATATTATGTGTCAAATAGCAACGGATTAGCCGTGGTTCAGCCCAAATGTGCAGGTTGTGACTTGTGATGTTTCATATAATTGACTTAAAATGAATAGATTAAAGGCATTAAAGGCAGATTACTTGTTATTTCTGAATAATGCCATATTGGAATCACTAGATATCAATGCAGAATCCTTTTTGGCATGTATAGTGATTTGTCATATTTGTAAAGTAAAGGAATAATATTAACCCATAAGTAAGAACTCAAAATGAGCCTCTGAGAAGTCTTACTTTTAAGTAGCTGTCATGACAATGGTCAATGGTCTCAGCTAAATATTTTTGTACTGAGGGCATAAAGCCAAAGAGACAACCATTTCCAAGAAATCTGAAAGTATTTATTGTATATATATTGTAAATAAGATCTTGGACTCCGGCCTGTTTATTTTTGTGAGAACATATTGTTTGCTCCTTTTGGCACAAAATAATTTCATTATTAATTTGAAGTTGCAGAAAGTTAATGTTTATAGTGATGCCCAAAAAAAAATTTGATTCCATGAAGAATCATTCAGTCAAAGTTCTTTGAAGGATCATCTCTTCTAACATGTTAATAATCTGAAGAAACTTTTCTGCCAAGAACCTTTTGTGGAACAGTAAGATTCTTCAAATATCAAAGGGTCTGGATGGAAAGATTTAGAGAAAAAGATTTCTTTGGCATCATTAAGCATACGTAAAATTAATGTGAACGTTTACCTTAATCTGACAATTCTGTCACCATTTAAGTCCCTCTATTAATTTAAAAGCTGTATGAGTCTCCTACAGAATAAAACGAAGATATTTTGAAGAGTTTTGTTATCTGTTATACCCACTAATTCTACGATTTAGTTTAATTCTGACTCAGCTAAAAAGCAAAGTAACAAAGACAATAACGACCCTTGAATGAATTAAAGCAAATGCAAGGTTAATTTAAAAAGATTGTGTTTTTAATTAAGTTAATTGAATAATGAACGCATTTTTTGAGTGTATTAAAATAAATCTGTTCCTTCTTTAAGATTCATAAAGTTAATTTTATGAATAAATATTTGTATTCTTTCTTTTAACTTTATAGTCAATGATTATCTTCACAGTAACAATTTATAGTGTTACTGTATGTAATGTTTATTATGAGCAAAGTCTGTAAGAATGAGTGATTTATCCATAGTCTTTATGCCTTGCCAATAATAAAAAACGTATTAACTTTTTAAAGATCACATATTACATACTTAATAAGCTTTTTCAACCTGTTGAAACCTTATTGGTTGAAAACCTTATCCTTTAACCTATTATAACATTTTGTGTGTTACTGTTTTAACTAAGCTTTAAGACTCCAGTCCACAATGGCATGTACTTGTATTGACCTGATTTGGAAATTTCTCTGATGATAAACTGTTTCCCTAAAGAAGTTCATACAAAGGGCTTTCAGTTTCAATGTCTTTGTTGAAATTATCATGTTTGATCTAGACAATTTGTACTTGTGAACAATGATCAGGGTCACGGTCACGTGACTGTTGTACAATGTACGTGTGATTTGTCGAGCGAGGCGTTTGCAGGTGTTCTCGACTGTTGGTTAACAGAAGTGTAAAGGGCTTGCGTGTTCAGTTCGAAGCTGTATCTTCATATCAAGCTGTCACCAGAGAACGAGAGTGTAGCTGGCGGTTACATAATCGAGGCGCGCAGTCAAGATGGTATTGCGCAATCATAAAGAGGCACTTAATATGGTTGTATAATGTATACTTTACCCCCCACTCCACCCCTGACAATAAGAACGCCAAAACTGAAGGATGCGCCCTTATGTTTTTATGTAGGGAATAAATGCCTTGTTTACCTTTTGTTTGTTCAAAAGCTTTTTTGGAGATTTCGGAGGAAAGAATAAGCCCAACCACAACAGTGTAAAGGGTTAAGCCCCACTGGTTTATTTCGGGCAGGTGGGTGGGGGCGGTCAGGAATGTGCCTGAGGGTAAGTGATAATCTGGACCCTGGCAGAAAAGAAAACGCCAAAGTCTTTATAGAGCGTCACAGCTGGAGTCTTTCCAAAGTCTGACCTACTTTAACAAATAAAAAGTATTTTTCTGATAAAAAAAATCACATTCAACTTAAAATAAACTTTTATCTTTATGGTTAAACATGCCAGTGCTCTGATATCTAGCCTTTCTTCCGTACCAAATGTGAAACGGCCCTAATAAATGTTTATCTTGTGTTTAATGCCGATATTAAACAATTCTGTATTAAGGCGGACTGCCAAACAGCTATCTCTAACTTGCATAAAGTTGAATTGAATAAGAAACAGATTTATTTACGGGTATCAAACAAAACACGTGGCAATCATTTGCACAGTGAGGAAATGGATTAGGGAAGGGATTATTTCCGTTGGCTGCCAAGTTTTTGGTTTGAATTCACTGAGCTTGATTTGATTTGCCTTTTTCTTTATGATGGATTGAATTCAGTCTTTTGGAAATGAGGTTAGTCAAATAATTCTTGTGTTGGCTGGGGTTTGTGTCATGCAAATATCTGGCCTTAAGTCCTGGTGTCTGCTTTTCCACAAGGGTCAAGTTAAGTCTAGAAAGCCGCATTATTGTTTATGGAGTTTGTGAGGTCACAATAACAGCATTTTGTAGTGAATGTAAAATGTTTTTTATTTGTTAATAATGAACCATACAATAAAAGATTGATTGAAGAAATTACAAGCAAAACATTTAAATGAACAAAACATTGCTTGGATAATGATACTACAAATAAAGCATTTGTAACAGAATTTAAGGCATTAAAGGGATAATTCATCCAAAATAAAATGAACGTCATACAGGTTTAAAATAACACGAATAAACAATAACATCATTTTCATTTACACCCCAAAAAATATACTTGCACACTGAAAAAATGGGTTGTTGCAATTACTTAATTATTTTTTGTACATAAGTTCCACATGATTAAATTAAGTTATTTTAACATGACTTTTCTTAACATTTCAAGGGTATTTATGTAAAAAAGAATTATCATGTGAAACTGATGAACATGATCAAATTTAGTAATTCAAACAAGCCACTTGTTTCATTTTATTATAACTTATTTGCCTTCCGTATTGGCTTTGTACTACAATAACGGGTATTTTTGACCTTCCTGTATAACGGTATATATGTATATGTGTTAACATACCCAGTGTTTTAATGTGACTTCCTCTTCCTTATTACTTACTTAACAATATACTTTTAGAAAAAAGTTTTTTGCTCTTTTTCTTTTACTATTTCTACCATTTTGTTTTTGCCCTGTACATGATAAAGCCCAATCTGAGGCAGTTTGATCAATTCTTTTTGTATGAGTCACGTTCAGAGCCTCTGGATATGCCAGATAAATGCACACCATATAAAGCACGTTCTATATAACCCGCCAAGCAACTTGCTGGCAACTGTTAACCGTCTACAGTTAGTCCCTGTTTACACCTCGCGTGAACATGTGTCTTCGACATGCCTGGTGCGTCAACTCGTGACCGTATTTCATCACTGTATTACTCAATATGTCATGTGTGCAGTGTTTTGTGCTTTATTAACATTCAGTGGAACGGTTTCTTACATTTGCACTTGAATTGTAATCCAACCACAAATTCTCTGCTTTGCCATGATCCGCGTCACTGTCTGCTGATCCGACAAATTGGAGATGTAGTTGTAGGCACTTTGGAAAATGTCTTATCATTTCTTAAAGGAATAGTCTACCAAAAAATGGAAATATTCATTCTCTTGACTTTTCAAACCTTCATGACTTTCTTTTGCACAACACCAGAGATATTTTGAAGAATGTTGGGGCTGGCACTTGCATTGGTTTAATACATTAGAAGGGAATCTGTGCCACTGCTGTTCAATCACCAACATTTTGTGCAGGGGAAGAAATTTCTACAGGTTTGAAAGGAGGATGATGAAAAAGAATGACACAATTGTCATTTTTTGTGAAATATAACTTTAAAGCTGCATGTAACCTGTGAACATTGATTCAACCCATGCTCTATAAAGTCGTACTTCTGTGGACCTCAAAAGGAGATATTTTGAGAAATGCGTCACGCAATCATTTACAGTTAGTGAAGACACATCTGTCTTCACCAAAGTGTTTGCATACCTCTGAATATGTTTAAGGCAATGGATCACAAAGAGTTTTATGATCCCATTTACATCAGCAGCATATATTATATCAGATAAAAATACCACATATAAATATGCGGAATGTTTATTTGGATAACTGTTTATTCTTTTATTATCAAAGCAATTCCATAATCCCTCATCTGACTCAGCTTCTTGCACTGAAACTAATGTTTTAAGTTTTTTTTACACATCTTTGTAGTAACTTAAACCGTTTACTTTCAGTTCTTCACTGATTTATAGAACCGACCATATGCACCACATGTTCCCTCAATGTATGGTAATGTCATGTTAATATATTGAGAGAAAAAACATATTTCTGCTTTCGCAGCTCGGTAAAATGTTACACGTTCCCTCCACGGACACAAAGTTCCTGACGCAAAAGAGAAGCAGAAGTGTCCTTTGATGTCTCGGCTGTAAACGGGAGCAGCAGGGCAAATGGAGCCCAGATGGACTGTAAAGGAAAAAGCTCTTTAAAAATTCATCACACCCTCTACAGTCGGTTGCCATTTAGTGGTTTTAACATTAAACATTGATTTGCACACAACATATAGGGGGAGGGGGTGGGCACCAACAAGGGGGAGTGGCCATTAAAGGTAAAGCGGTTAAAATTATAAACTGTTGTCCAATTATAATTTAATGTTTTTCTGCTTGATATCAGTACCTAAGCTGACAAAGAAATCCCAGAATTTTGTTTTAAGAATTCTTCACTGAAAAGCAGTTGTACCTCTCCTGATTTCTCTCTTTGTTTAACAAATCAAGTTTCCGAGCCCATGATGTAAAACACATTAGATACTTCATTTGCCTAATGCACAGATTTGTTTTTACAATGACCGGTTATCAGTCCGATGTTTCATTCACTTCTGAGGAATTAAGTCATGAAAGAGGATCATAAATTTGCAAGTGTAACCCCCTTAGGTAATAAATGATGCGTCAAGGACAAAAACAAAGTCTATAAAAAAACCCACAAAAGATAAATGCAAAGACTCTTTTTATAGGTTTAATGCAGAGTAATTCAGCGGAATAAAACATGACACATTCTTAAACAGGAAGGGTTAATTCTGCTCTACGTCGCTGCCCAAGGTTGTGGTTTTACTCCGTTGGGTGTGATTTGATTCTGTTTTGTAGGGTTTAATGCATCCTTTTGCAAATGAGATGTAGTCAAATGCTGGTTTTAGAGAAGGACAGATACGACTGATTTTGTCTTCATGCAAATCTTAACTCGTGAAGCTTGCAGGTGCTTCAGGGTTTTATGGCAAACTTCAAATTTAAATTCTTAGTAAGTGTATGTATTGTTGATTTTGAGTTGTCCGTTTGTCAAACTTTGAATGATAGAGTTCAGCCTTTGGAAAAATATCAGTCAATGAATTCGATAGATGGAGAAAGTCAATGTGTAACGGAGGTGACAAAAGTGACTTTATTTGTCTGTGATAGACAATAAACTACAATTTATGTTAACTCATGTGTCCAAACCAGAGGCAAAAAAACAACAACTCAAGGACATCAGATGGCTTTAGAACATAAATAAGTTACCTAATTTAAATGTCCACTGAAAAATCTGATACAAAACTGATGATCCAGCAGAATCAATATCACCTGCACTCTCTCTCTCCCCTTCTCTCTCTCTCTTTCCTTCTGAGGTTGAGTTGACGCACATGAGTGCAGTCACAACAGACCACAGACTGAACACGTTTTTTCCGGTTAAACTAATGTTATAAAGATGATCGGTGGTATCTGGAATACCAATAACACCAGACCAGGCTTCCATCATTACAATGCAACGGCTTATGCAAACATAAAAACAAAGCATCTCAGCATAATATATTCCCCTTAATCAACCCCTCCGTCCAGTAATATCATAAAGCCATTTGTTATAAAGAGAGTTGTATTATGGCTCACATAAGTAATATTGGAATCGATTTGAAAATGAACCAACAAATGTTGACGTTTGATCTAATAGTGTAATACGTTTCATGTTAAGCTTGTTGAATTACGTTGAACCATTCTCTCATCTTTAGATACATACATGTACGTGCTCTCCTGTTATTTCATTATATGTTCATTTGTTTTTCTAACTTATTGCTTTTTGTTTCAAATGATGTACACAATTGAGTGAACATTAAGTGCAATCACTTGCTTGTATCTCCAGGTTGCTCTTTTTGTTCAAGCAAATTTTTCTATGCCTATGATGTGAAGCACATTCACTGCTTAATTCACAGATTTGTTTTCTTAACCGCCTGTTATGTGCTATTTCATTGGTCTCAAAATGCGTCATCAAACTCGCTCCGTCATATTTATGTAGATATGACATCACAAGTCAGTATTTTGACCCAGATAAACATCTCTCATTAGTAGTTGGCAAATGGCTTTAATGCATCAGACGATGGGCTTGTGTCTGAATATGGAGCCAGCATATGCGGATGGCAATTGCTGTTATGTGGAGTGCTTTGTTGATGGATGTTGTCCAGGCATGGCTGATGTCCAGCGGGACGCTATAGACATCAAAACTAGACATCTTGAGACGCACAGGAATGTAAACAAAGATGGCTAAAGAGCTCGGGCTTGGCTGTACACGTCCACAGAGAGAAGCATTCTCATCTCATTCTCACATTGCTTTTAAATGGACCCAGTCACGTAGTGAGAAGTGGGGGAAGGTCATGAGCGGGGGTCGGAGGTCATATGTTCGTCCTTTTTTCTAATTGATGAAAGTGGACAGGCCTAGAGCAACAGGAAGTTGGTGGGGTTCAGGGTGCGACAAACGACTGAATCGGTTACAATAGCAAACGTAATGTGATATAGGGCAGACAGCCCCTCCCATCTGTTTCTCTCTCTCTGTCTCTCAGAGGAAGTGTCTCACATTTAAAGTTAATTGTGTTACAGAAATAGCTCTATGTCTGGACGGTATTTTTTGCTGTTTTCAGAAAAGTCACTGGCTTTTAGAGTTAAAACTGGATGCAAAGAATGTATACAAAAAATACAGGAAATAGATTAACATAGTAAACATAGCAAATGTTGTGCATTACGGCTTATATTTATGTATTTTACAATCCTTACTGCGTGTTTCATGACACATTTTTATTTTTAGATTAATTTGTACTTTCTGCTATTTATCTGTGAAATTCATGAGCTTGCATATCTAAAGTGTAAAATGTAAATATGTTCCGTACCACAAAAAACATTGATAATACATGTTCTTATTATTGGTGATTAGAATTATTATTATTCACCCAAAAGTGATTAGTGCCAGTGAATTTTTACTTACACTTATTTACACGTTGTTTTGCCTTTTTCTTTCAAATTGTATCACATTCTGAAGAACACAAAAAAAGATACTTTGAAGGATGTTGGTGACTGGCCCCATTCAATTGCACGGATTTTGTATCCTTTAAGAAAACAGAGGTTATTTTTTATATCGTTTTTTCTTTATTTTCCTTAAATTCCTGAAATACACGTCTCAGCTGGTGCTTAAATCAAAAAGCATTATTTAAGAAATAAGATACGAGAGGCTGTGCTGTATGCAACCTCTTCAGCCGTGATGTATTCATTATACAGCCCAGCCATAAGTATCTTAATGCTTTCATAAAACTGTTGCCACACAATAAAACTTAAAAGCAAAACTATATATTCATTTCTATATATTAAATCTTAAGTAAAATCATGAACTGCCTTCCACTGTTAAAAGTAGTCCCTTACTGTCACAGCTGTTTGTGTATGTTGTTAAGGGCGGTTGCTAAAAGGGATCAATGATACACAGAACCGTTCAGTGAAGCCGTCTTAACAGTGTCTTATAATGAATACCACACAGCTGTTAACCAATCAGAATTGAGAAATTGAATAAACTGTTTGTTAATGTGGTTAAAACAAACTAGGAAATTTGCTTTCCTGCCAAGTCATCAAGGAAACGGATGCCTAATGACCTTAAATGTCTGACCTCCTGACGGATATCTGCCATCACGTGCTGTCATCTTCCATTTAAATGAAAAAACATGTAAATTAAATGCGTAATTTAACTAGATTTTTACATTTTTTGAAAAAATAGTGAGAGTTGTGTGAGCAAACGCCACTCACAATGGAGAACTGTGTCTCTATGCTTGAGACGTGGAGCGTGGGGGTTAAATCATACATGTTTTTTAATGGTTTAATTGTTTTTTAATTGTTTGTTGCTTTTAGTTTTATAAGTTCAAGATCACATCTCCAGTTGTCCTGGTCTTGTCAAAGATAATTCTTTCCTGTTTCTGATCACTTGTGAAGTCTTAATTTGGTTAAAGTTTTTGTACTAGTCCCTGTAGTAAACGCAGATTATGAAAGTGATCTTTAGGGGAACTTGCGTAATAATAAAATATATAATTTTAGATTAAAACGTCTGTCGAAATATATAATTTTAGATTAAAACGTATGTCGAATGTTTAATATTATTTATGTACAGATCTACACAGCAAACATGAACAAAATCATTAGCTTCCGTTCTGTCCGAGTACATTCGAATTCTCGGTTTGAGTTTAATGAACAATTTGAATAATCGTGTTGGCTTTCAAGTTTCGAGTTCAGAGTTTGGGTTTCTTATATCTATTCTACATTACATGCAGGTGTTATAGGTGTGGTTTGCTAAGAAGGGTGTGAACCCCTCCCATCCACAGTTTCTCTCAGTATTACAGAAAACAGGAGTCCCTTCTGCTCTCACTGCAAACCCATCATTCAAATTAGTATGTGTATTCAACAGGCATCTCTATATGGTGCTCTTCCTAACGTGTTTTCGTGGTTACTGCCTTTCCAGATTCCCCACGAGATGATTGGCAGGTGTGATGTGCTGCTGTTCCTATAGATCGCGTGTCTCGATGTCAGTGGCAATGCGTATCCGGTTTAGCATTAGTTCATTCATCCACTCCTCAGAATCTTTGGGGATGTATTTGTGACCCTCAAAAGCTCTGCATTTATTTTGACAAATTTTGCTACTTGAAACGACAGTTTTCTGCTTTAAATCTCTTTATTGGAAAAAACATTAAGATTTGCATGCACAGGCTGATTAAGTTTCAGCCATCAAATGTTTTTTTTGTGCCATGTTTATTTAACCTTTATTGATTTGTTACCAAACAAAAAAAATGCTAGTATAACGTTTATATTATGTCATTTGTTGTCAGATGAAATTGATCAATAAATGTGTCATTACAACATCAATTTCCTGTTGCACTATATTATGGTAAAAAAATCATGAACATCCGACCGAATCTTTGGTACATTTCTCCAAGCATCATTCAAAGTGTAATATGTGATGGCTCCACCTCCACCCGTTTTTAACAGATAAACAGATGTGTTTCCACAGTAGTAAAGGGAGGGCGTATCAACAGAATTCGGGGTCAAACAGAATTGGGGTCTACAGCTGTCCATTCCTGCGAGCTGGGGCCCCAAGAGTCAACTGGTTCCTCTTTACCTTCCGTTAAAGAAGACTCACTGAGTCTGCTGTCTTCATTTAACAAACGTCGTCTTGCTGCATGAAAGAACCTGTTGAGTTTTTTATTAAAAAAGATGCAATTGCCGTCTGACAGTAATACTAGTAATACTAGAGTCAAGAACCGGTTTTTATTCACAACCAGTTTCCACAAAAATACTAAATCAATACTGGGATTAAATGATAACATTGGGGTTGAATATGTATTCATCCACTAATGAAGCTTAACACAATACCAGCATGTTGAATTACAGTAATTATGAGTTTCCAAGTAATAATTATAAAGTTGACTAAAGCTTGAACAGTTTTCACCCGCCAGAAGCTCTCAATCTAGGAATGTGAGTTTTTTTTATTTTTAAATCATCCATGATGTTTTTATGGTAAAAGTGTAGCGGCAATGTTTATTGGTGGATTAAATAACATCATTATAAGTTTAGTTTAGTTTACTGCTTCAAGTAAGGTTACTTTAATACTATAATTAATGGTGGTTCTACTACATATTTAAAAAACTTATGATGATCCATTTAAAATATTTACATATACATACATGTACATATTCATACAGATATACATAAACATGTGTATAGATGCAGAACAACCACCTACTCTGTACATTTCTCCTAGATACAGCTGTGTTGTATTAATACAATATCAATAATCATTGTTTATTGACATCACAAACATAACAACCACAAACATATATTGTGTGCAATGTGAATGTAAACCAGAATGGGTTAACAGTCCAAGCCCTCATTAATACACCGACTCGCTTTCAAAGATCTGGAATTATAGATGTCTTTAATCTATTTGTTGGCCACTAAAATGATACGAACAGGGGCTTTGTGGGTACAAACTCAAGGAGGGAGGCCCTGATAGACACTGTGGAAAATGTAGGACGAAAAGGGGCAGTTATTTAAGAGATTTATAGCTTTCACCTCTAAAAAAACGCACATATCCTGTAATTAACCCTCTGCTGGCCTCCAACACTAGTCCACTGAATTCATAGAGGACTGTAAGAGCTCTCTGTGCTGCTAATGAGAATATGGCAACAGAGGAAGAAAGTGAGACGCTTCCGTGAGAGAATGAGACGCTTATCACTTGCCGTTGCTTGGATACTGTCACTGTTGTTCCGGTGCATGATCGAATAACCTGACTTTTTTGACGTATGATGCGGCACGTGTTGTCTATAAGATCCTTGAGGCGTTTTTCGTTTGTTAGGTGTATAATGAGATGCTTTGGTTTTATTTCAATGCAGCATTCATTTTTTGCTTAAATACACAACATAAGTAGGAACTTATAATAAGTTTGAAAATCAGTTCTTGCATTTTACAAAAATCTTTGCGGTCTGTACTTCCTAGTGTACTTTTTATCTGAATCCAAACACCTTATTATGCAGTGTTTTTCAAGAGAAATACCACATTGTTGATGTCATCTAATTCCTGGTATTGTCATCAGAATGTGATTTTGTGGCTTTGTTGAAAAGGAAAATAGAAGGTAGAATTTAGTTCACAACAGAATGTGTTGCTCTTGTAAATTTTAGTTTCTGATTTAAATGTTGCTTTAACATTTCAGTGTTAATATTTCATGTAATTGAACCATGTTTGTTATTTGATCTGAACCAGTAAATTACATTTTATTTGTTAGTTGAAGTCTTTTGACATCATTAAAGATACTTAAGCAGAAAATCTCTTAATGCTCAAACTCACGTTTTTTGGTGTAGTTAACACTGAGAGAATAAATGTTTGTTTCTTATTTTATATACACATGCATTTTAAAAAAAGATTTTTTACGAAGACACATCAGTTAACAAATTTTCTTTGTTTTTTTCCATTTGAAGCTCTACGAACTGGATAATGACCCGAAGAGGAAAGAGTTCTTGGACGATCTGTTTAGCTTTATGCAAAAAAGAGGTATGCATACACAATCACTCCGTGATGTCATGAAGTGCTCTTTATGAACCAGAACCATCACATTAACGTTGTGTCATTAGGATCATCTCCCAGTATAGGTTTATTTGCAACTGCGTCCCATTTTTCCATAGTATATGTCATGGTAGAGCAAGGCAGCAGGGCTTTTGTCTCTGCTTGTGTGTGTTAAACGTGGGAGTGCGAACATATGTATATGTCGTGAAACGACCTTGGAACTGTTGTCATCCAAACATGTTTAAACCTGCTTCATGTGCCACGTTGAAATTTTTGTCTGACATCTGTTAAATGCGTGCCATGTAAATAAATTTATGACTTTGCTTATGTACAGGCCTATGAATGTCAGTTTCTCTTGTTTGGCTAAGACAGCCAAAAAATGTCTGTATGACCTAGTAGAAGACTTGTAAAATGCTTTTGAGTTTTGCTTGCAAACAGTTTATGCTTGCGGCTAACCCAGCAGTTTGTTTTCCTCCAGGAACGCCGGTGAACCGGATTCCCATTATGGCCAAGCAGGTTCTGGATCTCTACATGCTGTACCAGCTGGTGACAGAAAAGGGGGGGCTGGTGGAGGTCATAAACAAGAAGCTGTGGAGGGAGATCACAAAGGGCTTGAGTCTACCCACCTCCATCACCAGTGCTGCCTTCACTCTTAGAACACAGTACGTCCACAAACACATGCGCACATGTGCAGAGCTAGGCCCAGATGTGGACACGTGGTGCTCATATACTTTAAATTGAAAAACAATGAAGTGGGAGGATTAGTGAAGGCTGAAAGTTTATAGGTGTCCCGCAAGAGTTGATGCTGGGACCTTTACTATTTTAAACTCAAGTGGGTATTAAAGTTGTGACAATGACAACACAAAATAATTTCTCATTCTTTCACATTTTCTGCAGATACATGAAGTATCTTTACCCGTATGAATGTGACAAGAGAAGTCTCAGCAACCCCAATGAGCTGCAGGCGGCCATCGACAGCAACCGGCGCGAGGGACGCAGACAAGGCTTCGGCGGCTCGCTCTTTACCTACTCTCCAAACGGAACGCCCACAATGCTGTCCTCATCTAAGCTCGCAATGTCACAAATGGGCCTCACTCTGCCCAGCAACGGTGCCTCGCTCTCATCCATACAGAAAGTAAAGAAGGGTAAGACCTGATCTCAGGTTAAGCTGTACTCTTATGGCCAACAGCTTTATTTACTAATGTTTCTCTGTAGATGAAGATGGGCTACAACCACGTCTACCAGTGTCTCTGGCTTCTCATTCTGTAGCTGCTGCCCAGGCTGCAGCTGCCCAAGCTGCCACCATCGCTCAGGTGGCTGCGCTGGAACAGTTACGGGAGAAGCTTGAGTCCGGTGAACCCCCGGAAAAGAAGATCGCTCTGCCGCTGGAAGAACACCAGCGGCTTTTGCAGAGAGCCTTGCAGCATAACCTGCTGGCAATGACGGCGCAACTCCCAATGAACATCCGCATCAACAATCAAGGTATAGATATTTGAAACATTGAATGATTTGACGCATGTTATTCAATTCTATCTATACTTAATATATGACTGTAATGACATTCAATCTTCAATCTGTTAAAATGATGATTTCAAAAAGCTGAAATTATACTTAACTGTTGCTTTAATGGGTCAAACACTTTGCACCTGTAATACAAAAACTACTGCAAAGGAAACAAAAAACTAGTCTGTATAGATTCCTCACTAAAAACATGTTGTATAATGATTACTGGCAAAGACACAAAGTTCTCTCATAATTGACGTTCTGTCTGTGGTTTAGTCCTTTCACATAAACGCCGACCTGATAAAAGCACCTGTTTTATCATCTTTGATGTTTCAGGGAAAACATACCAACATTCAGGGAATGTATAGCTTAATTTCCTGAGGTCATGAAACGAGCTCATTGTGTTTTCTAGTGCAGTGCGGTCAACCTTTTCACACATTATCATTCACTGTTAGCGTCTATTGGTAGGAACAAGTGTAAAATGTAACCACAGCCCAACCGTATTACTAGAATGTGGTCACATCTATAGTGAGTCGTTCTTTATTTCCCACAACATTAATTCTAGTACAATTCTGACTCTACCCTTTTCTTGTGCATGGGAAAAAAAACATCAACCATTTGCACTGATTCGATCTTATCAGTATGAAATTACATCAATGAATTAACTCAAAAGGGTTGTGGTGTGAAAGATTGGTCTTTTGAAAACTGAAGGTGTTAACCAGAAACTTGCAGAGATGATTAGAGATGATGTTCTGTGTGGGGAATCCCTGCCTCCACACAGTGTGACTTCCTTTTGTTGGCCGGAGGTGTTGAGGTTTTGCCTCACATTTTTATCGGAAGCTGAACCAAAGGGTAAAAAATCCCATGCCACTACATGTGGACTTTGTTCGGTCTGCTATTTTGAGTTTACATGTGTTTGAGGTATTGCTATGAGACAGCGACCCCTGGTGTAAGCTAGTGTAGACTTGCATATTATAATGTTTTATTCTGGTTTTGCTTGACCAATATTTTATTTACTTAAAAAAAGAAGTCTTAAAGTGATACAAAAGTAGTTGTTATTTATTTGCTAAGTTGAAGTCTTGGGGTTACAGTTAAAATACCACAAAACATGTAAATATATTTTGAAGAAAGTTGGTAACTGAACATTGGTGGCACACATTTACTTTTGTTGGTCGGACTCCAGAACAATGAAAGTGAATAACTGCAAGGTTTAATGTTTTATTAGTACTAACATTTTCATTATTGAAATCTTGTTTTCATTCATCATGTCACTTTTAAGTAATCGTGTCTTGATTTTAAATATTTCTTTTAGATATCCTTTAAATCTCAAATTTGTTAACACATGTACACGTTTTGAGAATATTATGTTATGACTTTAAAGGTAGGAATATATGCTTGTTTTTAAAAATGATGTATCTTATTTAATACTACATAAATGAAATAGTCAAAGATGTAAAGTATTTGAACGGTTTAAAGGTATTTTAAATTATTTAAAGGTTAACTGGTTGTGTTGTCATCTGACAGAGAGCAAGCCAGAATCCGCCCTCAACCTGACCACCAATGGGGTAAACAGCATCAGTATGTCAGTGGAGCTCAATGGAGTTGTCTACACCGGTGAGATATCATAACATAGAGGATTATTCACACTGCTCCAAGATTTTGACCAATGTCTTTCCATTTTCTTCAGGCGTTCTTTTCGCCCAGCCCACTTCATCAAGTGCAACTAACAAATCATCCGCGGGCAACAGCGGACTTCATTCTCAGTCTGTTTTGCACACGCCTACCTCATCATCCTCAAACAACCAATCGCCTTAACACCTCAGACTCTCCTCTCAGCAAAACCAAAGCCAAAAAACCTCAGTTACTACAGAAGATATGCCAAAAAACATATGCAGGAATACACAACAGTTCTCAACTTGAAGTACACTAGCTCAGGTCTTTTATTTACACTCTCCTTTGTTCAGGAGCCAAGAGAAATCTTAAAATAAGACAGAGTTTATTATAAAGATGATGATATATAATGTATATGCAAACCTGTGAATAATTTATTACTCTTTCTGTGAGCACACTGTCTGGCATAAACCAAACCGCCATAGGTTTCTGCTTTATATTGTCTGACAAAAGCTTCTCATCTTCAGGAAAAACCATAACAATAGTAGTTGTTATATCGTGTGACGCAAACGGCTTAATGGTCTGAATTAATATATTATTGTACCTTTTTTGTTTTTTTATGTATCTGCAGTGCCTTGTGAAGGTTTTCTCCAGCACAGTTTAGACGTGCTGAAGTTGACAAATGGAAACTTCAGCAGTAACATGACTTTTTCTTTGGATTTCCATTTCAGGCCTTTGTGCTGTTATGGCAAAAATGATCTTATCATTAATTGGGAACAATCAAGGTAACGTTGATTAAGTAGAAAAGAAGATTGCCTTTTTACATGTTTTGGGGTCACAACAACAGGCAAACTGGGTCAGAATTGAAACCGCAGAGTTTACGTGACCGTTAAGTTGGAG
The DNA here is from genome assembly GCA_033220385.1 of Triplophysa yarkandensis. Taxonomy (NCBI): domain Eukaryota; kingdom Metazoa; phylum Chordata; class Actinopteri; order Cypriniformes; family Nemacheilidae; genus Triplophysa; species Triplophysa yarkandensis. Next base: position 3,656,826 of record CM065662.1, on the reverse strand, counting down.
TGGAAAGAGAGTTTACTTGCAGGCCGTTTTACTTGTATAGGGTGGATTTTATGTCACCTTGACTCAGTGGTTTGGCTGACAATCACAGTTTGACTCCATACACGATGGTACATACTTTGAACTCCTTATCTCATCTTTCTTCTTAATATAGTCCTGAATGTAATTGAGGGATCCAATGATGCAGCGTTTGTTTAATTTTGAACTCCAATACTGTTGTTGGATACACGTCGCAATGTTTGTATTTTTATCATGACAGAAAGAGTAAACATGAGATATTTGGAATCAGGTGTTTCTCTAAACGCCATCTCTCAGAAGGGGATAGAAAACCACTTCCTCCTGAAATCTATGTAATATTACAACACATCCTGCCAGGTCGTTTTTTTCTTGTTCACGTGGCCATGTCAAGCTCCCGTAGCATCACACCGTATGCAAGAATGTTTATTCGTTGGTCTGGACTGGGAGCTAACATGAACTTTAATAATGGATCTGGTATTTTAAGTTAAAAGGTGGTCTTGTTTTAATCCATATCTTCCTGCGGTTTTTAGCGTTTCTGAAGCGTCTTGAAGTTGAACACCTCAATCACTTATTTCTCATCTGAACCGGAAACAGTCTGGGAGTTGTTGTTACTGTTTCTATTTGTGTTTTTGTATTGCAAATTGTAATGCAGTTTTATACATTACAACACCTTATATCATGCCACAAAGCGAATACACAGAGAACCTCTCTACCTCAAATACACATTTATCAGCTAAATCATGAACTATTACTTTTTGTGTCACATGAATCAAATCTACTGAGCTGCATGTAGAAGGGGAATTTCTTATGCAAAACTTGAATTGTGAATTTTGACTCCATGTATTAGCCATGATTTATGCGTCTGTCGTTGAAAAAATTGGGCCATTTTTCAAAATGCAAGGCCTAAAATAGTTTCCTTTTACAGTCTTTTGAATACTCTTAACTGTTTAGCAATCTATGTTTGCAATATAACAGTTTTCTTTTCGATGGCCTTTAAGCAGTGTGTTTCGATCAAAGACGTCGCTCTTTTTTTGAAAGATGAACAATACTGTTACGATGAGCGGATGGGTATCTATGAGAGGGTTCTTTATAGGTCCGTTTTTACTCTAATGTATGCCTTAATGCAATTGTTTCCCATAGAAATAATATTCATTATTATAGCATGCTAATATAGTCAGGTCTATTGCAAGGACAACCAGAACTGCTGTACAATATAATGCAAACTCATTAAGCTTTTATCGCATAGCATACCCTTTGATTAATCTTTATTCATGTTTTAAAACTTAACATCACACTAAAGTTAAGTCATTCATTTTTTAGTACAGCAATGAAACGTAGGTTACACGTTAAAACCAGACATAAGTCGTCTTCTCAGGAAATACACTTCTACCTCCAGTTAAACAGATATGTTCATCTTAGTACTGTGGTCACAGTGCATGTAACTTTTTTATAATGACAATGCTAAATATTTGCCTTGGGACACTGACTCAAGGTTTTTAATTTCATTTTAAAATCGCAATGCATATATTATTTTAATCATTTTAACTTTCTTTTTTAATCTGAATTGCCCTTTTTATGTGAGTGCTTTTGAGTCTTCGCTTGCTTAGTTTGAAACAAAATTGCTCCTTGTTTTCTTTGAATTGTGTAGTGTAAACCTCTTGACCGCTTCCTCTAGGGGTGAAGGACAAGGACAATCCTAACCTATTTATCCTAATCTCTTTCTGTGTGAATAATTAACTTTATTTTGAGAAGAAATATATCAATATATAATTGGGGGGAGGGGTGTCCAAAGAATGTCCACGTAAGTGCTGATATGTGCCGGAATATCATAAATGAACCATAGATTTTAGACGATAAACGAACTGTTCCTTCCACTTTAAATCAACTGTTGGGACCTCAACACACATGCAAACTAGATTGAGCACACTGTTAAAAGTAACTTTCTATCGAAGCAAACAAACGTGCTTTTGACTATTTCTATAGCTTTTATATGTTGTGATGTGATGGTAATTCCGGAGCTTCAGTTTGGGTGTCTGTTTTCTGTTTTTTAGGACATTATTGCTCTGTTTTGAAAAAAAGTTAATGTTTTGTTGTCTCTTAAAGTTTACATTTTGTAAATGTCACGCATCAGATGTTTCAATGTTTGATTTTAATAATTTGAGATCTCCAGCTGTAAACAAAGACATTGAAAATAAATAAAGGCTGATTCTGATGTCATTTTTATTCATTTTTTCATTCATTGAATGTTTTTGCCATAAACCAACAAATTTCCCTTTTCAATGCGGAAAATGTTTATAGAAATTCAGATGACACCCAAAGATGCAAAATCTTATTTCAGAGAAATGTGTTGTACAGCAAAATGCAATGGTAAAAACTGTAAACTAATGTAAAGGTTTGTTTTGTAGAAAGGTAAAGGTTTGTTTGTTAGAATTACTTGTTTATTCTTATATTTTAAAACATTGTAAAGATTAGTGGTTGCTGAAAGTTCATTATGTCAAAAAGAGGGAATTTCATCCTATAAATAAAGTTTAGGAAGTTTAACATTTTGTCTAATGAAGGCATAGTCCGAAAATGATTCACCCAACCATAAAGTGTGCCCTACCTGTACACATGACTCTATCTTAAAACACAAAGGAAGATATTTGTAAGAATGTTAGCAACTGAGACCATTGACTATAATGTATATGGTGTACAAAACAAGATAGTTTGACAAATGTGGGGGGAGGAAGGTTTTTCTATGTTAATAAAACTGCTTCAGAAATCTGTTGCACATTCTTCTAAATATCTTTTTGTTCAACATAAGAAATGCATACAAGCTTGGAACAAGTAAAGAGTAATTTCTATCACAAATGCCCATGAAGATCTTTCACACAACTATAAACGACTAGAATAAAAGAGAGAACACAAACACAAACAGAGTTAGCTCAATATTAGCATGTTATTTTAATGATCTTGTAGAATTAAAGCCTGTCAATCAAACCATCACGTGGCTTCTGTTTGTATCGGAAGCCCCGCCCACTGTGTGGAGCGAGCGATCTGATTGGCTGGCGGTGTTTCGCGCTCGCGTCATCAAACAGTGCCAGTGTGGAATCAGCGCGACGTGACGTAATCGGTCTACAAAGTTCATGATTGTTGTGTGTGTTGTGTTGTGTTGTGTTGTTTTGTGTGTTGTGATTATTTAAGAGGTTTTTAATCAGGATTAACTGAAAATGAGACTTCGCTCGAGAACAGTTTTGAATGAAAACCCGACGACGCCATTACGTCATCATCGAGTCCACACGCCGGTCAGTTTAACTCTATTTACATCATCATATTTATGTTTATTTATATTCTGTCCTAATTTACTTAAGTTAGTTGTGTGACGTGTGTGTTTACCTCAGAAATTGTGTGTACGGGCCTTGTTAGCATGATGCTAACTGCTTTAAAGTTGACTGAAGAACTCAATCGGGTTTATAAAGCGAATTAAACTCTGAATGTGAACACATCTCGATATAAATAAGACATATGATTTGTTTTTATATGTTATTTATGTTTAAATACATGCGTTTAAAGTTAGCATTAGCAGTGTCAATGTTATGATAGGCGGGATGATGCGATTCTCGTAGCCAATAGGATTTTTGATTGACATGTGACGTAGTTGTGTGTCGGCCAATAGGATTTTTGATTGACATGTGACGTAGTTGTGTGTCGGCCAATAGGATTTTTGATTGACATGTGACGTAGTTGTGTGTCAGCCAATAGGATTTTTGATTGACATGTGACGTAGTTGTGTGTCGTCCAATCGGATTTGTGATTGACATGTGACGTAGTTGTGTGTCGGCCAATAGGATTTTTGATTGACATGTGACGTAGTTGTGTGTCGGCCAATAGGATTTTTGATTGACATGTGACGTAGTTGTGTGTCGGCCAATAGGATTTTTGATTGACATGTGACGTAGTTGTGTGTCGGCCAATAGGATTTTTGATTGACATGTGACGTAGTTGTGTGTCGGCCAATAGGATTTTTGATTGACATGTGACGTAGTTGTGTGTCGGCCAATAGGATTTTTGATTGACATGTGACGTAGTTGTGTGTCGGCCAATAGGATTTTTGATTGACGTGACGTATTCGTGTCTCGGCCAATAGGATTTTTGATTGACATGTGACGTAGTTGTGTCTCGGCCAATAGGATTTTTGATTGACATGTGACGTAGTTGTGTGTCGGCCAATAGGATTTTTGATTGACATGTGACGTAGTTGTGTGTCGGCCAATAGGAGTTTTGATTGACATGTGACGTAGTTGTGTGTCGGCCAATAGGATTTTGATTGACATGTGACGTAGTTGTGTGTCGGCCAATAGGATTTTTGATTGACATGTGACGTAGTTGTGTCTCGGCCAATAGGATTTTTGATTGACATGTGACGTAGTTGTGTGTCGGCCAATAGGATTTTTGATTGACATGTGACGTAGTTGTGTGTCGGCCAATAGGATTTTGATTGACATGTGACGTAGTTGTGTGTCGGCCAATAGGATTTTTGATTGACATGTGACGTAGTTGTGTCTCGGCCAATAGGATTTTTGATTGACATGTGACGTAGTTGTGTCTCGGCCAATAGGATTTTTGATTGACATGTGACGTAGTTGTGTCTCGGCCAATAGGATTTTTGATTGACATGTGACGTAGTTGTGTGTAGGCCAATAGGATTTTTGATTGACATGTGACGTAGTTGTGTAGGCCAATAGGATATTTGATTGACATGTGACGTAGTTGTGTGTCAGCCAATAGGATTTTTGATTGACATGTGACGTAGTTGTGTGTCAGCCAATAGGATTTTTGATTGACATGTGACGTAGTTGTGTGTCAGCCAATAGGATTTTTGATTGACATGTGACGTAGTTGTGTGTCAGCCAATAGGATTTTTGATTGACGTGACGTATTCGTGTCTCGGCCAATAGGATTTTTGAGTGACATGTGACGTAGTTGTGTGTCGGCCAATAGGATTTTTGATTGACATGTGACGTAGTTGTGTGTCGGCCAATAGGATTTTTGATTGACATGTGACGTAGTTGTGTGTAGGCCAATAGGATTTTTGATTGACATGTGACGTAGTTGTGTGTCAGCCAATAGGATTTTTGATTGACATGTGACGTAGTAGTGTGTAGGCCAATAGGATCTTTGATTGACATGTGACGTAGTTGTGTGTCAGCCAATAGGATTTTTGATTGACATGTGACGTAGTTGTGTCTCGGCCAATAGGATTTTTGATTGACATGTGACGTAGTTGTGTCTCGGCCAATAGGATTTTTGATTGACATGTGACGTAGTTGTGTGTCGGCCAATAGGATTTTTGATTGACATGTGACGTAGTTGTGTGTAGGCCAATAGGATTTTTGATTGACATGTGACGTAGTTGTGTGTCAGCCAATAGGATTTTTGATTGACATGTGACGTAGTTGTGTGTAGGCCAATAGGATTTTTGATTGACATGTGACGTAGTTGTGTCTCGGCCAATAGGATTTTTGATTGACATGTGACGTAGTTGTGTGTCGGCCAATAGGATTTTTGATTGACATGTGACGTAGTTGTGTGTCGGCCAATAGGATTTTGATTGACATGTGACGTAGTTGTGTGTCGGCCAATAGGATTTTTGATTGACATGTGACGTAGTTGTGTGTCGGCCAATAGGATTTTTGATTGACATGTGACATAGTTGTGTGTCGGCCAATAGGATTTTTGATTGACATGTGACGTAGTTGTGTCTCGGCCAATAGGATTTTTGATTGACGTGACGTATTCGTGTCTCGGCCAATAGGATTTTTGATTGACATGTGACGTAGTTGTGTGTCGGCCAATAGGATTTGTGATTGACATGTGACGTAGTTGTGTGTCGGCCAATAGGATTTTTGATTGACATTTAAATCAAAAATATTAAATCATATGTGATAAATAAAATTAACAGATATCTTGTACTTATAGTTACAAAACGTTCCATACATATATACATTTAGGAGGTATATAACTGTATTTGTATATGAATATATATGTCTCCCATGTTTTGCTGTAGGATGAGAATGACAGAGACGTTCTTCAGGACTGCTCAAATCAAGACCCAGATAATGTCCCAACGGCGGCCAAACGTCCGCGCATTAACCGCGCAAGAAGAACAACTTTATTAAGTAATGGCTGTAAAGGTAATTTAATCAGACTTGATATTAATTCATGTTCAATAAAAGTCTATTGAAGATGATGATGATGATGGTGTAACAGCATCCATGATCTTGTGTCATCAATATCTCAATCTTCAGAGTCTAATTTCAAGACTCCGGTTCGTCACCTCAGAGAAAGACATTCTTCATTGAATTCAGCTGCTCGAAGCCTTTATTCTCCTGCAGTCCACTTCCTCACACCTCCAAAAGACAGTGAGTGCACAAACACTCTTAAAGTAGTTCAGACAATTCTTTGAATTCTTTGACATTTAGCTAAAAAACCTTTGCCCGTTCAGAGTCAATACTGTTATCAGTAAGTGCCAAGGTTAGATTTCTGATGTTGTTTTCTAGGTGAACATTTCACCCGTAGTGCCCTCACCAGTCCTGAACACCGTGTGTTTGGCTACAGCGCTGTGAGTCCTCTCTCGGAGAATGAAGAAAATGATGAAGTCTTCAGCCCGTGAGTGTGCTAGATCATTCTGCATGAAACATTGGTCCAGAGTGAAGGTTTTCGAGTAGACTTTTATGCCATATAAAAATGTATATAACCCAAGTGATGGTTCTCCCAAAAATGTAAATACTATCATCATTTACTCACCCACAGTCAAACCTGTAGGACTTTCTTTCTTCTGCAGAACACAAAAGGTATTTTTAAAATAGTTTGAAACAGCAGTGACACCTATTCGCTTCTATTGTGTGACTTGGTTTCCAAATATCTTTTGTGTCTGCGAAAAAATGTCACATCCTACAGATTTTTTATTGAGCAAATGATGACACACTTTCCATTTTTGGTTGAACAATCACTTTAAGTATTCAGCATGTTTGTTTAACAAAGTGATTCAATGTTGGTTCTGTTTTGTTTGAACATTTGTGTAGTGTTAAAAAGCTAAACAGTGCTTCTCCACGAGAATTGTTACATCTTGAAAAATGATCTTTAGAAGATTTGATTGGTTATTAAATGAATTGTAATGTACACACTGATGTAAAATTTTTGTTTTCCTTTAGTTTCACGTTTATTAAGAACATACCAAACCGATCACAACAGTCTAGACCCGTGCGAGACTCGGCCGTGCGGGACATACCACCAAAAACAAGGAGCACACCTGCTGCTACCCTCGTGCTTGATTTGGTGAGTTTGATCTGGAAGATCAGGAATAATCATGAAGTGATCCAAAAGGCAACTTCTATTGGCAGAGCCGTGTAACACACTCAGTTCTGTTATAGTTCTGAAAGAAATACATGCTAGAAAGCGTTCCCTACTAATTTAATTTAATTAAGAAGTGATCGCTTGTCGTATAAGAATCCTGTTTTTGCACAATCTTAGGATGAAACCCTCGTGTTCAGTTCACTTAATGTCATTCCTGAAGCTGAATACACATTCAACACATGCTTTCAAGATCACAAATACAAGGTTGGTAAATGTGTTACTTTATCCAGGAAAAGTCATGATGCTGTATGAAATCTTGCATATCTATCAAAGAACACCGTTTGTATCATTCATAAAGGGTTTTTTCCCAGGTCTACCTGATCCTCAGACCGTACGTGAAAGATTTTCTGCAAGCCATGACAAAACATTTCGAGGTAAAACAAAGACAGATTTTATAATGAGGATTTCGAAACACCGATTGTTGCAACTAATAAATATTTTCTATTTCAGATGTTTGTATATACGTCTGCTAAGAAAGAATACGCAGAAAAGATTGTGGACCTATTGGACCCAAACAAAAAGCTCTTTAGGTGAGCCATATGAGGACTGCAAACAAACGTTCAAATTAAATGTTGTGCTGCTTTTTTAAACACCCCCTTATATTCTTGTTTTTATAGCGCAGAAGCTATTTATTGTCTGAAACATGTTATCAGTCTTTTTCTGAGACACATTTCATGAAAGGCATGACCAGGCTTATTTTTGCACCAGCAGAAAGAATTGAAATCTAAACACACCGTAAATATGAATGACAAAATCATTCTACTTAAAGGGAAGAATGAAAGGAATTTGAATTGTGTTTTTATTTCAAGACATCGTTTGTATCAGGATGACTGTGCTTGTGTGCTTGGACACTATGTTAAAGACTTGAACGTGTTGGAGAGAGACCAGTCAAAAACCGTCATCCTAGACAACGCCCCTCACACCTTTCCTTATCATGTAAGTCTGTCTGTATCATGCAAAAGAATGCTGAGATTTTGGTCATTTAGGTGTGACATGGTTAATAACTATTGATATGTTGTTGTTTTTTTTTTTTTAAAGCTGATGAATATGATTCCTATAAAAAGCTGGAATGGAGACCAAGATGATCGCGAGCTGCAAAAGCTCATCCCTTACATGGAGAAACTAGTTCAAGCGGTGAGGGTTTTTGTCAAATGTGAATCAGTGCAGTTTTACACCTTTCTTGCATGTCTGTTGATGATGATTGATTTATTGTGTTTGCAGGAGGACTTTAGAAATGTTCTGAAGAAGAGGACAGACCACTTTCACAGGCTGCTTACTGAAGACTGAATCCTTGATTAAATAGAAATGTTTGAAGTGCTATTACTTTCTAATGAATGCAAGTAAACTCAGAGTATTTGCCAGCCAAAGCTAAATGTGTTTTATAGCTTTAAAATTTTGCTAAGCACAGCGTTTGTATGCATTTCACTCAGTCACAATGGTCAGCTGGTGTTCTGACTCTCGTGAAGATTAGAGCTAGAATCTTTATTTATTAATACTACTTGAGATATTTGTAAAGGTTTGTGTTATTGGAGTGTTTTTTCTTTCACCCTTATTTTCTCCAGAATTCATTTATTTTAAACTGTTTTAAAGGAATTATGGAAGATAACCAATAAAATAAGGAAAAATACTTTTGTTTACAATCATTTATTTCTTAAACATTAGTTTGTCTGGGCTCCTTTCATGAACCATTATTTAATACTTCATTAAACTCTATAATAATTTTCTCTCTCCCGCATCCTCCTGCTGATCCTTGGAAGAGTATAAGCACAAAGCAGCAGTATTAACAGTATCACATCAAGTATCCCATCAAGTACTACCAGTGTGATCCACATCTCTGCCGTCTTCTGATCCTATCACAGGGGAACCGGCGATTGATGCAGGTTCCATTAGTGGGGTAATGGGCGGAGTAGGGTGGGCAGGTGAGGCACTGTGTGTTAAGTGGCCCGCCACATGTGTGATGGCACGGAATGCATGTGCGAGAGGGACGACTGCTATTTTGTTCTTTTACGTAATGATGAAATGAGCAAGACACCAGGCAGAACTTCTCATACAGGTAGTAGAGGTAAGCACACTGTAACATGTAGCAAAATGGAAGTTAGTTATGATAACCAGACAATTTTTATGAACTTAACTGACATTTCTGGCACAACAAAATCACTTAGTTTTGTGTCATTAAAGGCTCTCGAGAAAAGGTTCTTGCAAAAATAATAAAATCATAGAACCCTCACAAGTTCCGTGTTGGTCTTTAACCTCACAGTTCTTTACAATGTGCCGCCTCGAACGATGATGTGTCATGTGCTTCTTAGTTCCATGAATCTCCATCTGAACCTGAGATGAGAGCCCTAAAAAAAAAAAAAAATTAAGTGAATGATATAGACATAAACCCTGTTTCTTGGATCAGCCTAAATGTTTTAATGACATTAAAATATGACATTTATTTTTTGGAAATAGGTTGGACAGCCACAATACAAGGGTTCAGCCTGTATTACATAATATAATACGAAATCTAGAAGCATACCACTTCTCTTAAGGTTCTTGACATATCCAGCTGGAACTTCATCCAAGTGTAGCAAACATAAACGAATCCACTTTCCAGATTCTTGACATGCCACCTTGTTCCACCTCCATTTCCAGACCAGCTTTATCATTCTATCGGCATCCAGATGCATGTCACCAAAGTAATGACTCACTGATGGAAAACCATAACACAGAGAGTGAAAAAGAGAGTCCTCGCCGTTTGCATTTCCCCATTAGACAGAACATGAGATACTGATCTTGTTTCAGTCTCACCCAATCGTCCTACGCCCTTAGGGTGCCAATCCAATGCCCTCAGACCAGCTGGTCTAGGCACGCGTCTAGCCAATCACAAAATTAGTGGGATATTCAATTCAGCTCCGGACACGTTATTTTCGAAACCGGATAGCAGCATTAGATCGTGACCATGGTCTTCAAAAACACGCGTGCAGCCAAGCTCATTTACAAGCCTCGACCTCATGGACAGAGTTTTGCCGCCGATCGGTGTCAGGGGAGACCGTAGCATGTTTGCTCGGCCCTCAACAGATAGAAAAGAATGGCTATTACATAAAAAGTTTAAAGCAGTCAATGAGCTTCCACTACGCGGGGATTGTGAAACATGTGACGGTGAGGAAGATTGCATAGCTGCGGGGCTTTTTGCCAAGTTGTTTAAAGACACGTTTGGAAAAAGATAAATACCTGGCTGACATTACATCAGGTATCCCAAAAAATGCAAATTACACTTCCAAAACCATCCAGAATGAAGGGATTGAAATTTTGGCATCCATGGTTCTGAAGAAAATAAAACAGAAATATGACATTCTGTTTGAAAAGTGATGGCACTAGGGATCGGTGTAACACGGAACATTTGTCCGTTATAATTCGTTTTGTGTGCCAGAAGAACATCTGATTGGCTTGTCAGAACTCCAGCAGCTCGATGCAGATTACATCACTAGAGAAATATTACAACACTTGTCTGAATCAGGATACAGTGCTGATAATATCATGAGCCCGTGTTCTGATGGGGCATCAGTGATGAGTGGGGTGCGAGTCGGTGTTCAGGCCTTATTACAACAAAGGTTGGGAAATCCGCTGGACAAGTCATTATGAAGTCACAAAATGTGTGGGTGATAATGAGGAAGTCATTCTTGACATTCTTTTTAAGGTTTCCAATGATGATAATGCATCAGTTGACCTTGCAAAAGAATCATCCGGGCTTCTCTCTCTTTTTTAAAATCGGCAAATTTCTGATAGATCTTCTTGCCATTTTAAAACTAGCCAATGCCATCCTACGGTCTCAGCATGTTGATTTGTGTAGTAGAGAAAATAACATTGAATTTCAGCAGTTCTGCGCTGACATGTCTACTGTTGAGTCCTCACCAAAACGTCTAAGGACTGTGAATCCCTCCTATGGTGACTCTGTCATTGTTTCACCTTAAGGGCAAGAAGGGCAGTCAGGTTCTGAGTGTGCCACTGCAGCTCTAAGACGACGGATGTTGAACATACTAGATACGGCTGTATCAGATGTAGAAAACAAAGAATTGACAGCTGATGCAAGCCCTCTCAGGTTTAATGCCAACATCCAACACATTTCTTGACATCCAGTTGCTTGAACCTCTCTGTAGTCTTGCGTGGGTTGCACAAACTGAACTCCAGATTGAAATTCTTGTTGCCAGACCAATGCTGTCCAAAAAACTTCCATCTGATGCTGAATGTTCTGCTGTTTGCAAACTCTTGCAGGAATACAAAGATGCATTTGCAGGTCTTCATAAACTGTATGTATCCGCTATGGTCATGCGTGTCTCTGCTGCTTCATGTGAGAGCTCATTCTCTACTCTGGTAAGAATTTTGACACCATTCCGCCGAACAATGCTTCATAAGAGGAAAAAAAACCTTGTTAACTATTTTTATCTATATATATATATATATATATATATAAAGTTTCTAAATAGTTCCAAAATATGTACAAAACATATTATGAAGAAAACACAAACACAACAATAACAAACAACCCTAACAATTGCCCTATCTATATCAATAGAAATGTGAGATTAAAGCATTAAAGACCCCCCTAACATCTAGTAAAGGTGTTGTTAATGGCCAATAACACACTAACACGAATAAAAAACACATTAATTCATTTAGTTGAACTATAATGTCTGTTGTAGATCCATATAAATACATTTATTTTTGTAAGGGTAAATAGATACATACCTTTCCTATAGAAATAAAGTTGTGTTTTGTGATCCCGGTGGATTGTGTGATTGCTGTGTCCGGTTGTTTGTGTAGTTGTGTGTCACAAATACACAAAATCACAAAAGAGAAATGAAAATAAACACATCATAAAAACTCTCATGTTTGTCATAACTGAGCGATATTAACTCTGACCGTTATTAACCACAGATAGATAGACAGACAGACAGACAGACAGACAGACAGACAAATATAAAATATGCCTATACGTCAAGGTACATTTTTGTTGATTTTGGCAGGTAATTATTAAATAATAAAACAGTAAAACAACATGAAAATCACCACAGTGGTAGTCAGTGAGATGAAGAACAATAATCTGGTGGAGTTTGCAGAAAATAATTCGATTTATTATGAATATATTTTAAAAACTCTGCCGACAACCAAACACATACACATTGAGTGTGTTGCAGTGTGTTATTAAACGTAGATGGAGCGACCACGCTTCTCAAAAGCGCAGATGGCGAGACCTCGGTGCTCAAAATGGCCTTGTGGTCTCAGCAAATTTCTAGAGCAAATCTTTATATTTATTTAAGGGAAATCTTTATACCAACACCACTAATAATGATAATGTCTAGCCTCTGGTGAGTTTTTAGATGCAAAACACTTCTGACGCTTTTACACCCTAGGATCACCCCTGCGTCTGATGGCCATGGTCGAATAAGACAGTATGCCGATAACTAGATAATTCCATTTTCGGAGAATGTGAGTTGTGCTCGCTGTGGCAAGACACAGAATTGGGCAGCTAGAATGACGATTCTCTAAGCCATGAGTGAAATAAGCCAACCCCTGTATCTCTATGATGTTCTCATGTAGAGATATAAGTCTCGATGAACGGTTGCCAAGCTAATGAGTTTGGTCAAATAAGCCCGCCCTCTTGTCTCTGTGACATTGCAACAAAGATAACAATTTAGTGCTTTTATAATGGGAGTGAATGGGATTGTTTGCTTTATTGCTTCGTGATGATCATTGGATAGTGATTGACATTTATGACATTTATAATGGCAGTATAAATACACCCCGATGTGAGGTATGCTTTTAAAGAGCCTGCTAGCCTCTTCAAACACGGTGACTCACATAAATATACAAAATCCTTGCTCTAAACTACAATTTGTCAATTTTCTACATTTTAAGTCTATGGAGAATTTCAGGTGGTCCTACAACTCAGGGGTACATCTTACACCCCATTGTGGGGTGTGATTTCACAGACACTGTCAGCCTCCTTAAACATGGTAACCCACGGGCTTCTACGGATCGAATCAGAGATTTGACCCCTCAAATGTTGCATCCCATTGTGAAGAATGCTTTAACAGAGCATGTCAGACTCTTCAAATCTGGAAAACCAAAGGTTGCTACTAATTTCTCATTCTGAGTTATGAGCCATCACAGTTTTCATAATAAGTCTATGGTCAATTTGATGGCTTTGAGAGTCCAGGTTTTCGAAAAACCAGAACCTGGATCAGTTGGAAAAGATATACGAGAGGAGGTCTGTCCAGACAAGAAGGTCCTCAGAAAGTTTGGAGAATGTAGTTTGAAAGATCTCGGTGGAGTAACGATCAGATAGACAAATGAGTTTCAGAAGAAAAAGAAGAAGTTTAAGTAGCACCACTTATGATGGTCTCAGTTGGCATTGTTCTTCCTAGAGGTTTCCAAACAATAACTCAAAGCCAAGTATTTAATTTGACACATTTGACAGATTCTTTTTTCCAAACAACTCACATTGCCTTATATACAGATAATTTGATTTCATTTTTATTGATCATTTAAAAGTAGACTAAATTTTTAACTTTCTTTTGACATACCCTAAGTTTTATCTTTGTGTGATAAGTTATGGTGAGTTTTCAATCAGTGACGCATTTCAGAAATAAAACAGCGGAGTGAAAACTGACAACGCAACCTTGTTAATAGTCTTCATTTAACCAAATGACAACCGTTAAATTTAATTTTAAGCATACGACCGTAAAATGGACAACTTTCTATTAATAAAATAGAAATAAATTTTTTTAAAGAAACTGTCCTTAATAATTCTTCATCTGACCAAGATCTTCTTTGATTTAAATCACTCACAAATCTTTTGACATTTAAACAATTTCTATTACATTACATACTGTTGTCTATAACTATTCTTTCTTAATCATTATATTGCATTAGAACTGTTGCTTGCCTAACCAAAAGTTATGTTACTTTAAGTAGTTTTCCATTTAACTTGGCAGACCGGGCAAAGTATTGACAAACCTGTCAGAGATTGATACATGATTGTTATATTAAAATATGTGGAAAATAAAACAAACAAAAATTAGAATTTATTGTATTGAAATTCTATTAATAAGTCACTTGCAAAGTAATTTTGCACACATTGTTCAATAAACTATGGCAAAGGTTTTGACTTGCTGGTCACACGTGCGTGGCGAGATGTTATCAAACACCTTTCGGGCTGTAAATACCTGCACAGAAACATCAAGAACTCAGGCACCAGGTAACAAGTTTGCACATTATCTTTAGTAGAGGAAGCACCGACATCTCTGATGTTCAAAGCATTTGGTTTCAGCTTGAAGTTTAGTGTTCGGCTTGGAGGGGATAACATTGTTAAATGCTGAACTGAAGTCAACAAACCACATCTGTACATAAGTGTTATTGGCCAAGTGTGTGAGTTAAGGGATATTTACTTTTATTGCTTTTTTATATCACTCTTTAACATTTATTACGTTTCTAACATTTACTTTTATTTTTATTTTTACCATCTCTTTAACATTAAATGGAAGGCCAAACAGACCCAACAGTTCAAAGCATCATTCTGCTTTTTTATATAATTCTTTCTTATAGTGTTTTATGGAGTCCTTACGGCACCTTATTTTATTTTCTATTTTGGCTGTTTAACGATTTGATTTTTGTTTGCTCATAAGGTTGCTCTAAAATAAGTGATAAATATAAAATGTATTATGATAACTTGAAATGATCACCACACCAATAAAATGATCCCTACTATTGAAAAGTATGTCCCTATATGGTATTCCTCATAACATATTTTTTAAATGATACTATCTTGTATTGTAATATATTATTAATACATAATTTATAATAAAAGTACAAGAATACACAAAAACCCCTGCACCGTATATTTATTAATGTGCATATATATTTGTAAATACATTTCTCAAGATACTAACATCCAACCATGCACATGAGGAAGACTGCAAAGTAACTATCTATAATAAATAAAACATTGACTTTAGAAGTTTTGTAACAATCATAGAAGTGCATTAAGATACAGTACTGGCTTAAATTTAGCTTTCAACTAAAGTGCATGAAAGACTGGTACAAAAGAAATAAATACACATGAAGGCAGTTTCTGAGTTCGATACCAGCTCTACACTGCACATTTGACCTTATGTAACATGTTCGGCTCAAACTATGCATGGACAAAATATTAAATAAAAATAACATCATGAAAATATGAAACTTTTGTAACAATTCGCAGAAATATTGTGACTTATAGCCAACATTCAAGTTTGAGAATAGAAAATAAATAATGATTAAAAGATCCGAATTAAATGCGCGAATGATCATCTGATTGTAGTCATAGATGGATATAGTAGACTTTCTGCCATGTTAAAGGAATTGTCCTACCAGTGTCTGTGTGTCCGTTCTTAACTATGTTGCCTTATTGATCAATGTTTACGTCATACATTCTTGTCGCCAATGATTTACATTTTACATATATGATGAAATAGTTGTTTTTTCGTCAGATTGCATGAATTTAGCATAAAGCTCTTTTGCAGACAATAGATTGTAAAGGTAACTTCATTATTTTCCTTTGTCAACAAAGGCATTGGTCTTTTAAAATTTCAATTATACAGAGGATTGTTTTAAAGGAACACTTGGTTCAGATAGCTAAGAGAGAAAGGCACCAAACAGAGGTGAAGCACATATCGTGTGTTCAAATGTGTTTGCGTTTTCACATTTTGCTGTCTTGTGTTTTGCTATTGACAACAAACAGCGCTGATGGGTCTTTGGACGTGTGCTGTCCAGTAGGCTTGGATCCATTCGCCGCCTCACAGATAGGTTCCATCTGAATGTGCTGCTTCTGCTTTCTGGAGCCAGATGGACTGTTTGATCTGCTCTTTCTAGTCTTCGAGCCGGACGGCCGAAGATCAGGTGTAAGCCGCAGAAGAGCAGACTGACCTGAGCCGGATGAGGGTGAGAGCGGTCTGTTAGGTTTTTCTAATTTGAGATGAGTGGGTCGCTGAGGTCTACTGGTTGGAGCGGTTGCACATCCGCCGTTAACTGCAACCTCCCTGAGCTGATCGTCATCCGACTGCTCTTTAGCAAAGTTCACAAACACCTGCAGGGAAGACATGGCATTGTTATTTCAGGGTATTCAAATTCACGTGAAGACATTGGCAGACTTACACTCCTGAGGTTTAAAGATTTCTGTGTCCGCATGTCCTAAAACATATTTAGATATCATGGCATATATTTTGATCTGGATTCATCTTACCAGCACATATTTAATCAGGATATAACCATAATCACTTACCTGATCAAGTGTAGTCTGTGACACTGAGTATTCAGCTATTCCCATTTCCTCATAATTATTTGACATGACCTCGAAGACACGAGCTAGTGAACATGCCTGTGATGGGAGCTGATACTGGAGAACATTCTGATGTCTTTCCTTCAGCTGGATCCCAGGAAAAGAGCTCTGGATATATGCATCCACTGGACATGGTTCTGTAGTTGGTGCGGACAAGCGAAGTATTATGGTGTAACCATCTCCAAACCTGGCAGAAGAATGAAAATAACAACATGTTTAATTTTAGGCATTACTTACCATTAGAAAGAGGATAAAGTGGATCATTTAGTGAGATTTTGTGCACATAAATGAGATTTTGGTGTTGTTCAAAGTATCTTTTGTGTTGATTAGACCCAGATAGCACGGGTACATCTGTAAGATGTCTTGATAACATCTGCTGTTTAAAATCATCCGCTAAACATCTTATGAAGAGCTTATGCACATCCATTCTACATCATAATTGTCTAACAGACATCTTATAGAGGTCTACATGACATCTACCAGCAGACGTCTCAGAGACGTATTGCAGAACAGTTTCTGCCAGATGTCTTGCAGATGAATTACATGCGTATTGCTGATGTATGTGTGCTATCAGGGAAGGCACATACAGGTTTTGGATGACAAGAAAGTGAATTAATGATCACAGAATGAACTTTCCTTTTTACACATATGCATACAAAACTAAATGAAACAATGCTAAATATCTTATTACGGTATGCAGTGTATACTACAGTCCTTAAAAACCAGTTTCATTATGAGCATTTCATACCTGTTCTTCAGATGTTGAACTGAGCCCAGACACTGGAACCTGCCATTCACCATGATGGCCATTCGGGTACACAGAGCTTCACATTCTTCCATACTGTAAATAAAAATATACATTATGGAATCTATATAAACTGATTAAACAGTTTATTTGCATTTATTTGGGCTGTCTGTGAAAAGCAACGTTTCCCATGACCTATTGTATATTACAGTAAATGTTACTGTACTCAAACATAGTGAAGTTCATAATGAACGACTATCAAGTCTCTAAGTAAGTTCACAGGATGGAATTTAGATGTCCATAAGCACACGAACATTGTGTCGGCTTCACGTGTCAGTTCATTAGGTTGGTCCATAATAGTGCCCCGTACCTGTGGGATGTGAGAACAACAGCTCGTCCCTCCTTTATGACACTCAGAATACAGTTCCAGAGGAAGCGCTTGGCTTTCGGGTCCATGCCAGTTGTGGGTTCATCCTGAGAATCACATATGCATGAAAAGGGGATTGAAAACAAGTATGAAAACATTCAATCATTTTTTTGCAGGTGTACCAGGAAAATGACAGGTGCAGCTCCAATGAGGGAAATAGCAGTTGAGAGTTTGCGTTTATTTCCTCCGCTGTAGCTGCCAGCCTCTCTTTCTGCATACTGACTCAAACCCAGCTTCTGTATGCCCCACAGTGCCACCTACAAGACAGAAATGAGATGTTATTTAAACATATCCCCGTGTGAATGCTGCCATCTGAATCCAAGCAAAGCATGGTGGTTTGATTACAATATGAACTAGTCTCAAACAGGAAGTGATTAAAGAGTATGAATGCAAGAGATAACATTTTTGTTCCTGTACCTTTGTGACATGAGTTTCTGGCATTCCTCGAAGGCGAGCATAAAACTCCAGGTGCTCTCGACCCGTCAGCAGATCACTGATGGCATCAAACTGAGGACAGTAACCCATCAGCTGATGAACCTTGTCCATTTCTGTAAGAACACTGAAAAGTGGAGAGATTTAGCATTCGGCATCCCTAAGACGAGATATCTTAAAAGTTCACGATGTCATAACAGTTGAGTACGGCAGCAGAAAAGACATAGCAGAGGTGAAGGTGATCAAACCTGTGGTTGCTAAGAAACGCTTCTCCATAAGTGATGCTGGTGTCTCCAGTCAGCATACGGAAGGTTGAGGTTTTTCCAGCACCGTTGACACCCAAAAGTCCAAAACACTGCCATAAGAAAATAAAACATGTAACAAAGTTTCACCAGTAATCTAAACAAAAGACAAAAAAGGGTTCAGGGAAATCCAAGAGAAAAATCCAAGAACTGTGAAAAGTTATTATGGCTTACAAAAATAATTTGAACATTATTGTTAGTAAAAATCGAATAAATTTGTGGCCCTAAAATAGAAATGTTGCCTTGGGAATGAATTAAAATTAAGTTTTAAGTTAGGGTTCTAAAACTTGTTAACATTAAAATGTATTAATTAATATTAAAACTACTTATTCCTGAAACTAAACAAATACTAAAAAAATACAAAACTGAGGCACATATAAATTACTTCAAAATAAAATAAACATAAAAACTTAAAAATAAAGCTACTTCAAAATATGTGGTCCTGCCTGTAAAAAGCTTTTTGTGATTTTCCACATAACATTTTATGAAATTATAATCTTAATACCTTTAATATTGACTGAGCAAGGCCAGGTTAAAGATTCAAATTATAGTCAAATGAATAGCTGAAATCAAACTTTAATGGCTCAGAATTTGATTGTCTGACTTCGGTCTGGTTTTACAAGCACGGTCACATAAAAACAAAATCTCAAGAAGCAAATGAAAACAAAAACTCTGTTCAAGTAAATGTGACCTCCACTCACTTCTCCTCGAGGAATTCCTAAGCAAAGTCGATTCACTGCCGGCTTCCTGCCTGCTTTATACACCTAAAGAACCAGACAGAATAAATATTTCATCCTCTGTGGAGTACACAACAAAACTTACAAATATCTCCGTTTGTGTTTTGTTTTATTGGGATTCTGTACCTTACTTAGGTCTGTAAGGGTGAGAATGTCCCCCTGAGCTCTATTACTCTTCACTCGCTCTCTTTCTCTAGCCACATCTTCATCCTCAGTGCCAAGAGGAGGCAGAACAAAGCCTGACCACCGGCTGAGGGTATAACAAATATCAAGAACATCCTTGCAGCCGAATCTAATTTATTCATCAGCTAGGAATATAAACGAACCTTAAATTTATGAAGAATTTATACTGCAACAGAACAGTGAAGATGAAAAACACAATGCCTTCAATCGCCATGGCAAACAAGTTCTTCCCAACAAAATCCCAGGATAAGGGTTCCAGGTTTTGTTTGGTTCCTGTTGACATTCATTGAAAAAAGTAACCGACGTGTATCAATTCTCGCATTTATAAGAACGAATCATGCCCTCTAAAATCAAGAAATCTTACCCAGACGCTGAAATGCATCTGCCATTGCCTGATTCTTGGCCATGTCAATGAGACCTCGACCCAGGCAGAAGTGAGGGAAGATCAGGAAGACCTTCTTCAGGATTCTGTTGACCTCATTCAGATGCTAATTACACAAAATGTAGAAAGATTGGGGATGGTTTTTTATATATAATAAAAACAATGCATCTCACATCATATATATTTAAAAGATAAACATACTGTTAACATGTATAGTTCAAAGTTTATAATTCTTTTCTGTTTGTCCAGCCTAAAACAATATTCCTATCATATCCCTACAATCTAACCTTAAAACCAAAAGTTTGGTTTCAACATTTTTTCACATTTTATATAATAATAATCTCAATTATATTCAGAGTTGTCACCTTTGAATATGGTTTTCAAATCATTTTATCAAGCAACTTTTAAGGTCTCACCATGAGATGCTTTTTAAAGGAGCCCCAGTCTATTCTGCACTCTTATTCGCTTAATATTCTCCATTTCAAACATTTTTTTTTAATGAAAAATTATGTAAAATTGTTTAGACATTTAGGAATCAAAAGTTTTTTTAAATAACAAAAAAACATTTCACCTAAGTTCCCTAAACCTTTGACGGGTTGTGAAGGTTAATAACGTCATGCCCACACCTAACTCTATGATCTGATATAATGCCACGTGTAAAGCCATTTATAAACTTCCTAGACTGACTGCGACCTGTCAGAAAATCTGTGTGGTTAATGTCATGCACCTCATCAACGAAGAGCTCCAGGACAAAGGTGGCGACGCTGCCGTTGATGCCGATGAAGAGGTTGATGGAGGTGAGGACCACGTAAGCAGTGCTGGGTACTGAGAAGATGAACGATGCCGGGTACATCAGTGGAGTAATGGACCACCTGCAGAACACACAACCAAAAGATGCAGTCAATCAACAAAATATGATGAAATCGTGTTTTTTAAA
This sequence comes from Triplophysa yarkandensis, assembly GCA_033220385.1. Taxonomy (NCBI): domain Eukaryota; kingdom Metazoa; phylum Chordata; class Actinopteri; order Cypriniformes; family Nemacheilidae; genus Triplophysa; species Triplophysa yarkandensis. The sequence goes on along the minus strand of CM065662.1, from coordinate 3,635,913 downwards.
ACAGACTGAAAAAAATCCACGCTGAAAAGTCAGTTGCACTCGGGTAGGAACTCGTACCATCATATCTACTTTTTATTAAGCTCTTACCCATAAAGCAGCAGCAGAAGCACCAGCGCAGGAAGATTCTTCTCAGACACGTATGATTCCTGCTGGAAGCTAATGAAGATCAGCACAACCATGGCGGCAGGAACTGTGTAGTTTAACTGTAACACAAGACACCAACGTAACCCTGATATCATTAACCACATCAACACACCTCACGTCGCTCTGGAGCAGAACTGACCATGTCCCACATGTAGTTGGTGGTCCAGTACAAAATGGGCTTCACTCCGCTGACGAACTGCAGGTGTTTGGATTTACTGACTCGTTCCTCAATGAGGAACAGCACGAAACTGGCAGGAACAAATGACATGGCAAAGAGGACGCATATGGACACCAGGACATCTACAGAAGTGGTCACCCTGCAGAGAAAATGATAAACATGATCTTTTTCTTGTCCCGGTACAAGTGGCACTGCTAGTAAAAAACAAGAAACAGAGGTAACATACAAGGCCATCTCTGTTAGCTGTTCTTTCGTGAGGTTGAGCGGGTGATTGAAGGCTGTTATTCCATATTTGCGTCTTTCCAGACCGGGTGGCAGGTTGGCACGTAGTAGTCCGTTGTTCATGATGTTCACAAATGAGGCCATGGCATGCCATCCTTTATTATTAAACCAGACCTGGGAGGGCACAGGTCACAAATGTATTAAGATGGCAGTAGTGAACACACATAGTGTTTCATAGTTATATAACACACCTTCACATTTTTCTGGCTGGTGAGGTCTCCTAAAACATCTGGAAGTCTGTGAAGGAGCTGATCAAAAGAGCTATTCTGAAAAGCAAATATAGCATTTTTAGATTTTAGGGGCTGTGTTCGGTTTGCTCTCAAATCCAACTTTAAGTCACACACCTCTGCAATGCTATAGCGTCTTCTAATGGCCAACACAGACTCTTCTATATAATTTGTTTCATCCACGGCTTGAGAGCTTTTGGCCCCTAGAGAGAAACCTCCATACCTGAGAAAATCAGCATGTAAACGTCATTCAAACAAAAGATCCATATTGTAGCTTTGAGACGAGGACTGTTTGTGGGTTTACTCACCTAAATTCATTCACCCATTTCTTTGTCTTCATGCTGGGTTTAACAAACAGAAAAGGACTTTATACAACTGTGCTATCAGAACAAGCTGGATTTTATTAATTACCCGCGTCAGAATTCACATCCTTTTCATTTAACATAGTTTTCAATATTAGAAATAGTATGTCCCAAAGGATAGCATTTCCTGACCCTCATGTCATTTCAACCTTAATGAAGTTCTCCATAATGCACAAGTAGATATTTTGAGAAGTAGATGATTTCTATCTATTTAGATCCACTAAGACATTTCTCAAAATATAATCTTTTGTAAGAAAATCGGATTTCAGCATAGAACACAGAAATAAAAAGTAACCTTTTCTTCAAAATCTGTGGATATGTTTTGATGAGGTAGTCAGAAATATTGCGTCCTGTCAAATTCTGCAGGACATCACCAGTCGATCGTTTCATCTGTGAAGGCAAATGGTTTTTAAACACTGTGAACACATGGTTTTAAAAGTTTGATCTTTGTTCATATACAATTTGACGGTTAAACCATTTGAACACTCTTCTAAAACACGATAATTCCTTCCATGTCAGCCATTTTATAATATAAAAATGATATTAATAAAACTTTCTTGGCCTCCAAAATAATATATTAAAGTCATATCTTGTATGAATATGCAAACATTTGAGACATAAATATAAGCTGCTCCAAGTCTCCCAAATGTTGTTTTAGGATCTATGGATAAATGACTTTATTCACCATCATATAACTACGTTATTAATAACATAACATGATAAAATTGTTCAACCAAAAACACAATGATACTCTCAGATATTTTTATCCAAAGATATGATCACCTGTGGAGGCGGAAGACCTCCAGCTCCTTCTGGGCATTCCGGGAGCATCCTTCGGAAGTTCTCAGTACTGCACTCACAGTCAGGAGATGGGCGCTCCACGCTCCAGTTTCCCTTATTAAAGAACTCCCACATACTGTAGGGAATCTGGGGCCGGAGAAACCTTGAATCGACGTCCTCCGAACACTTCGGGTCACTGAAAGCCCGAAGTAAAAAAACACATTTTGTTTTGTCAACCAAAACCATGTTGAATAAAAACTTGCAATTGCTAAACGACATACCTGCTCGAGTTTATACATTTGGTCCCAAACCCAGGAGGATCCAGGAGGGCATCCAGAAGGTTCTGTATGTCTGGATCTTGTGGAGCATCATTGCTTTATAACAACGGATATGAAAAGAGATCAGCACAAGACTAAACTGTTTCTTTCCCTGAATCTGAAGACTGTATACCTGAAAAATGTGAACTGATCTCCATACATCCACGGCTGAAGCTCCAGAGATGGATATTTGCCAAAGGGTGGGACAAGAAGACTAAATGATAGTGCGATGAGAACAAAAACTGCAGGTAGAATAATCTGCAAAGAAAATATTGTAATGCATTTAACACCATCAATATTATTCCCATTGGAGGATTCATTATTACAAACTAAAATGCACATGTATTTCTACAATAACAGTGTACCTGTGCAAAAATGCCTCTGCGACTGCGAAGTGCATACTTGAGTCTCTTTGTGAAAAGTGCCCGAAGCTGCTGCCCTATGAGAAACCAGCCCGTGAGAGGAGCTCCACCGCCCTGATCCACTCCACTCAACGGGTCAGTCTCCTGCGCCTCTGTGAAGCACAAACACCTCATGATCACGTCACACACCATCACAACAGTTCAACGTTTACAACACTTTGCTTCGTGTCATTTTATACCTTTCCTGATTGGATGTTTGCGTCCTGCCATTGAAGCAGAGGAAGGAGCACAATAAAATATCTTTAAATTCTCCTATTTATTTAAGGAGGGATTTTTAGTTGTTGCTGGCCTTTGAGACATCAAATTGTGTATATCCTACAGTTAAAAGTAACGTTTTGTTGCCTAGATGGTTTGCTCTTTCTATTGGATTTTCAATGTGCATACTGTGTTTGAGCAATGTCAATTCTTTGCAAAATCTAATAAACTTTTGCTATTTTGTTTTTTTAAGTGTTATTTATGTCTCTATTATGTTTAATTATTATATAATGTCAAAAATTATAAATAGTTACATGTTTTTTTTAATTAAAAGAGCCTGTTTGGCCGAAAGTCCATGATGGCAAGTGTATATCATATAGATCAAAACAACGCAATATTGAAATTTGGTAAGTGGTACACATTTAATACCTATATCTTTGTTCTCAGGGGGTGCCCCGTGATGGCCTTGAGATGTTACAAGGTCCTCCGGGTCTGCATCCACACCGGTCTCCTCTGCTACCCGTAAAAAGATCTATAAAACATTTAAAACAAGTTACATTACAGTCTGGAAAACCTCCTTTGTTACAGAAGTTAAAAGCAGAAATTCTAAAGAAGGTTGGAAACAGGCACCCATTCTCTTTTATTGGTTTTGTAAAAATACAATTGCACTAAAGTGGTGACACTGCTGTTTGGTTACCAACATTCTTCAAAATATCTTCTTTTGGAGGATAACTAATTGATGAAAGAATATCTCCCGCAGAGAGATATTTACAGCAAGTAACAAAAAAGTACACAGTCTGGAAAAATCAATGCCCACACATTGATCTGTGGTGAAGAGACATAATCGTGTTACACTAACCATGTAAATAAATTCCGCTCCGATTGATTGGTTGATATTTATATATTTTAAGAACAAACAAACAGATTTAGGGTGATCTGACCCGTGTGGTTCCAAAACGGGATACTGAAGTATTGAGGTCACACGTGACACAACCTTCAAGTTGGGCAGCAGTAAATCCTCTTTACCGACACATAAGGGTATTGTTTTACTCACTTGTGAGTCGCTTTGGAAAATGATCAACTAGATGCCTGGATGTAATGCTACTGTTTTTTTTTTTTTAAGTTTTACAAAGTATATCTGCTTTATCTCACCTCTTCTAAAGTGGTGTCGGAAAGCCCGTAACTGACCACGCCGAACTCGCCCTGCCGTTTGTCCAGCTCGTGTAGGAAGATGGCGAGACTGCCATCTTCGGAGGAAGCATGAGGCAGGTTGATCACAACCTCTCTACCGATGTCCTCCACAACCCGGGCATCAGGGATGTAGTGCTGCGCGAGAAGCACCAGAGAAGACACATCTAGGGGCAACAGCGATCAGACACAAAAATATGAGTTCTAGATTTTAAAAGCATGGATTAAGACACCACAAAAAAGTAGATCCTTCACATCATATCCCTGAAAGCCCTTATAAAATATCAAAAGTAGGTGACGGAAAAAAGGATGATGGAATGTTTTGGATAAACAATTACTTTTCACTTCAAAAGCTACGTTTTTTAATTCTATTTTTATTTGAGAGGAACAGACATCAGATACCAATATCTTAACTGTCAAAAAATGGCAAACAAAACACGACCCACCGAATCCTGTATCCTCACTTCCCAATCCAGTGTCATCACTCAAGGATGAATCACTGTCCTGAGACAAAGAAAACAAGAAAGAATTTGAAATGTTATATGAAATTTTTACATTCTTTTGATGTTCTGATTATTTCTTTCAAGTTTGACAGTATATGCAAAAAGTATATGCTTTAAAGGTGGATTTCCAACAAAACTGTAACCATTCATTGCTCTGTTAGTTTGAGTTTACATTTGCAAGATTAAGAGGCATGTAAAATGTGAGATAAATGTCTAAAGACTCTAAAGACTTTCAAAGAGTTATAACGAATTGTTTTTGAACAATCTGATCAATCTAAAGTCAATCAAGACAGGATAAAACCTATACCCTATAATATAACAGACTACTGTACACATTTGACAATACTTTCCAACTTTTCTTCAGCATACCCTAATTTGATTTCTTGGTTTTAATAAAATGAGAGAAAATTAAACATTTTATGGTATGCCGATTGCATTAGTATTGATGTTTACACCAAATATAAACAAATGTGCATTGATTTAATCTCCTGACTGTCTGTGCACTATAAAGAGCTAGAAATATCAACTAAATATTCCTTAATAATGATGTAAATATGTTTTCCTGCTCAGATCATTTTGTATTATCTCACTTTAGTCACTGCCGTGGAGGGAAGTTTGCCTGTGCTGGTGCTGGTGCTGCTGGCCGTCCTGAGCATCTCTCTCTTTACCAGGGTAAGGTAATACCCCATCCCCAGACGAGCCTTGAGAAAGAGAGGCGTGCCACAACAGCAAAGCTTCCCCTGTGAAATGATGGCCACGCGGTCACCCAGTAGGTCAGCTTCATCCATATAATGTGTGGATAGAATGATGGTACGGCCTAAATAAAAGATGGGTTTAGTCCGGTATCTGAAAAAAAACAACAACACACAGAGGCAGGTTATTTAAAAACTCTACCTTCGCGGTATTTCAGCAGAAGGTCCCAAATCCCACGGCGAGAGTAGGGGTCGACTCCGGCTGTGGGCTCATCCAAGACCACCACCTTCGAGCCCCCTATGAACGCGATGGCCACAGATAGTTTCCTTTGCATGCCTCCTGCCCAGAAAAGAACAAAAAAATGAATAGAAAGGCCACACAGTGTTGTGATTTCTTATCGACTCTGTTGCTTCGATATGTACCTGAAAGGTTTTTCGTCTGCTCGTGACGTTTGTGTTGTAAGCCCACGTCCTCTAGAAGTGTGTTTGTCTCTGCTTTCACCTGCTCTGCGTTCATGCCCTTCATCCGGCCATAAAACCACACATGTTCCTCCACCGTCAGACTATTAAAGTACAACACAAAACGTCATTACATGCTTCATATATCTAAAATGTGCCCTCCGTTATATTTCACACATGCGATATAGACTGAAATAAAGTTGGTGCCCTACATGTCAAAGAGAATGTTGTGTTGGGGACAAACTCCCAGAGTTTGGCGGATGATATCCATATCCGTGCGGATGTCCATTCCCTTTACATATATGGTACCAGTGGTGGGAGGGAACAGGCCTGTTAGAATTGACCTGTGGGACGAGTCAACAGAAATCATCATGAAGCCTTACATTTTTTTTGTCTGACATAACTCTCTATTATTTAGAACCTCACATGGTTGTTGTCTTGCCAGCACCATTGTGACCCAAAAAGGAAGTTATTTGGCCCTCATAGAATTTCATGTTAAGGTGGTTGACCGCAAGCTTGGCCCCTTTCTTGTAAATCTTAACTAAGTTTCTTATGGCAACTCCCAGAGTGAGGTTTGTTGGCTCAGCTTCAATCCGACCTGGAAGCAGATGAATTAAGATTATTCACTTCATTCAGAACACAACACCCCTCACAGATTGAGGTTCTTACCATCTAGTTCCTCTGTGGGTGCTGGAGGAATGGGTAACCCCACTTCCAGTGGAACTCCTCCCCAGAAGTTCAACTGGAAGATAAAATACCAGGGTCTGGGTATCCCGTACTGTCCTGTAAAACACGTACCGTCATTGTCATAGTCATACACACAAGAACATGATATTCAGCAAACTGCAGTTGTGTAAAAATAGAAGTGCATCAATAAATGTAAATGATAAGTAAAATAAAATTTCCAATCGTAGTCAAAACATTCAACATTCAACTCGAAACCGAAGCATTAACACATTTTATGAATGATGATTACTTTACAGAATGTAAGGAAAGGGAATTTTAAAGTGTTTAAAAGTGTTAACTTTTTTCTGCAAACACTAAACATATTTTTTATTTAGGCTTTAAAGAACTGGATTTGGCTGTATTAACATTGTTTCTGATAATTGCTGTGCCTCGGCGTTGAGTCGGGTCAATCCCCCTCTGGCATCTTGCTTTATCAGCCCCGTTTGAACAAACATCGGCATGAAACATTTCCTTTCATTCTTATTTTTACAGAATGAATGATTTCTCAACTCTAAACTGTTTTATTATGACCACACAAAAATGAAACCCGTACCTGGAAAGACAGCTTCTATGTACCAGGTAGCCACAGCGTAGATGAAAGCATCTACATACAACATCACGATAGAGGTGGTGAAGTTGTAACCATCTCCCTCCATTGGACTGGATCTTAAATTGAACCACTGGATCCCAACACCCTGTTCCTCATACTGAGAGAAATACTCACAGCCAAAGCCAAACGCCACAGGAGACAGGAAGCTCTGAAAGAATTACAGAATTATGGATCAGAATTACATTTGAGTCGATTCCTCACACAGCGAGCAGTGGGTCAGTGGCTTCTCAATGTTACTGGCACTTCATTCAATCATTCATATATGTGGCCATTTATCTGCATTCAATCAATTAATTTATTATTATTTATTTATTCATTCACACATTAACATTTTTACACTCGTCCTGTCATTCACTATGTAGATGTGTAAATAGTAGACATCACACACATGGCTCATATGGCATATTTGCTCATATGGCATTGTGGTTTGAAACAGGAGAAGGTTCTTCTTCTTAAGAAGATTTAGAAGAATGTCATCTAATCTTGTTTCAGAAGAATAATCAGATGAAAGCTCTCACCGCCAAGATCCTGTGAGTACTGCTCAGATATTCTCTCCAGGCCACGCACAGTACGTAGGGCAGGTACAGTGAGAAGTACACCAGCCCTCCACACGCCGCCGCAAGGTTGGCACGAGAGAAGAACGTGCTGATGAGGAAACAAAGCATGATGGTGGCCGTGGCAAAAGCAGTGAGGAAGAAGAAGATGACGACGGGGTCGCTGTAGGGTAGAATATCTCCCACCTTCAGAAGAAAAAACCTTCAGATAAACATACCTCATATACTTTCGGTATGTAAATTAAATGATAAACACGTGGGTATAGGGCAATTGTCTTTACAATACAAACATTCACCTTAAGGGCGGCGATAAGGAGTCCAGCACTAAAGAGGAAGGGAAGAAAACTGCTGATGAACCAGCTGAGCCACAGCATTCCAGAGCTCAAGCCCATGATGCGCATTGTTTCTTTTAGTCGAGCCTCTTTTTCGTAGACTACACCCTTTATGATCATCGCCACTGAATAGATCCAAGCCAGTGTCATGAACAGAGGCAAAGAACGATTCAAGACACGTATAAACCTATGTAACAGGACAGATTGGATTCCTTGTATTAACATACTGTAAGCTTTAATACATTGCAATAATGCAGTACTTTAGAAATACATTTCTGATCTGAATACGATGTAAAACTCACACGTCATCCACGTAGCAGGGGTAGGGCATCTGCTGCACATATATGCCTGTGTTTGGCTCTCTATTTGTCTGCACACGGGTCACGGCTCTCTCTACCAAGTCCTGCACGTAAATAAAACCGCCCCAAACATAGCGAAGGTCACTGAAGGGCTCAGCAGCCGGTCCTGGATCCCAAAATCTGAAACGTGACATCAGCATGATTAGATGAGTATTGACACCCTAATGTGTTAACTAAGCCATTGGAATTTCAATATACTTGTCTTTGATCTTGTTCGTGCGCGTTACGTCGTCTATGTCCATGCGGATCTTGTACTTGACGTGAGGAGGCAGTGAGGAGGATGTAGAGTCTGGGAGGAGGAAGACGATTCCGGCCCAAAACTGACGATCTTCAAGCAGTTCCAGGGCTCGCTCGACCAGCTGACCTTCAGTGGCTAAGCCTTCCAGTTTGTTTGAAGAAAAGCACTGGAACGATACAGGATACAGATCAGACATGGAATATGACCCAAACCATACCTGCTGGTTGTCCCCGCTTTAGTACCCTAGTAATCTCTGAGAGGGTGCTGATGGTGTTGTCGATATCTTGGTACAGGTCCAACCAGGTGGACGGAGTTCCATCCTTACGGGGCGTGTCCGGGTCAGGTGTAGAAAGAAACTGGGCGATTCGGGAGGCTGTCCAAGAGGTGCTACCTAAGCGCAGGTTCACGATGATTGCCACCTCAGGCCTTCTCAGGAGATCCTGTAAAAGCCGGATTTCAACACTGCTCTCCATGAAGGTTTTGATTCTAGGACCCACTTCCTGCCACGCATCCATCACCTCATTCAGAATTTGGAAATCCTGAAATGTTTTGTCTACCTGGAGGAAAATGTCAAAAAGGTTATACCGAGATACACACGCATGCGGTTGGAAGGGGAGGCGGGGCTGAAGAGTAAAGGGGGCGCTACCTCTGCCATAACAGCACGGGTGACTGGCGTATCCGGGGTGTACAGCAACTTTCCGATAAAGAGTGGTTTGATGCCACGCCACACGATTCGTGAGAGAGGGTTCGACTGCAGGCTTTGGATCAAGTTTTTACAAAATGGAGCTAAAAAATAATTTGATATTATTATTTATATTATAATAATATCACATTTAGACATTGATGGCACAGTTGCGTAGTAAAATCAGAATCACATTGGAAAACATCTGGCAAAATCTTCTTCGCCAAACGCAGTTCCCGTGATCATACTCTTGGAATATTTAAGAATAAGTAAGAGATGTTGTAATATCATTTATTTATATCTTCTTAAATAAATTATAGTTTGAGCTGTAATATAAAATACAAAGGAAACACATAACCGCAATAATAAAAGGGTAACATAGTCAAGAAAAACCTGTGTAAAAAGGTGCAAAACACACTCACTGGTGCTGTTGTCATTTTCCGAGTTGTTTTCCTCAGACCCATTTCTTCCCAAAAAAGATTTGATGTCTTGGTCTTCATACCAGTTAAATGATGGGATTCTCTCTCCGCCCGTCTCCGGGTGTCCACACATGATCCTGGAGAATGCACGGAAGCTCTCTCGTGGCAGTGTAGACCGGTTCTCGGGTGTTAAAAGTCTCAGTTCAGTGTTCAGCTGCGAGAAACTGGACAGAGAGGAGATCTGAAATAGAAGAGATTTAGTGATGTGATGTCTTCTGGCGAAATGTACTATATATGATCCCACAGTCACGTACGTCATCCATAAGTGTGGCCAGTTCCTGAGACACAGAGGAAACAGCCCTGCCAAGGACTCTCAGATCAGCAGCGTTTGCTCTCAGTCTTTCCCTCTGAGAGAATAAACACAAGAATGACATATCGGAAGCGAATGACAGCTCCTTAATATCTCCTTAATCTTTACATCAAAAGACAACATTGAACTGAAATGAAATTGGGCTGACCGTGAGGATCTTTCGGAAGTCCAGCTGGGAGAGGAAGATCTGCTCTGCTCTTTGCATTGTATCTGAGGGTTCTGCACACAGCATCCCTTGCAGCTCAGGGAAAGAATCTCCATCTTTTACAGTGAGGTAACGACTCAAGAGAGTTGCATTACAGACGATGTCAGATAGACGCCTCCCTCCACCTGCTAATGCCATCTAGAGAAAATACCAAAATGTGTTTCAATATCATAATATCTACAGTTACGTGATAATGTTAAAAATGTACACAACTTTTAAACCAGACACCAAAAACGAATGGTTTTCAGGGAAGGAATACCACCGACCCTAATATAAGACTTCTTCAAATTCTTCAAGTTCTAAAACGTAAAAAACGTCAAAAAATCTAAAGTAAGTAATTAATAATTCATATATTTTACCAGCAATTTTTCAAAGCACTTTATAGCACATCATAAAAATAACCTTCGGTAGAATTTGAATAGTATTTAGACTAGTAATCTCAACGTGACAACCAGAATACCAAAAAGTCATTACATAAAGGTTAAATCATAGTCTTGCAAGCTGAATCAAGGGGAAACAAGCTTTTCTACGAATATTTGCATCTTTAAGTCTGCATGTCATCCGAACGTGGCCTTCAATCCCGAAGCCTGAATACATAAACGCATTTTATGTATTTGGTGCCGCCTTTTGTTGCAGCTTTATTATTGACAGGCAAAGTCTAGAGCTCAATTATAAACCAACACCACTTTCCAAGAAGAACGCTGTCTTATATTTGTGACAATACAACATATACTGTATTTTTCTTACCACTTGCAGGTTTAGTCGTGCCCTCAGTAGCTGATCAACATAGTCTGAAGGGATGCTGGTGTTTGACCTCAAGAAGGATGTGAAGCTTTCATTGGCTTTGAGATATTCACCGACTGGAAGATCTTTAGATATGTGACAATTGCATGGAAAATTTAACAATGTTTCTCCTCAACACAGTATTCGTGTTTTACAAAGAAAAATATTCAGAGCCAAATAAATCATTTAATTCTGATAATAAGCTTTGTGAAAAGTTCGTCCAACGGATCCCCATCGGCACACATTTTGAATATGCATGGCATGACATAATATTAAATGTTTTTGACAACTTTATTAACAACTAACTTATGATAAATATAGGCAGTTGTTGACACACAAATAACAAGAAATGTTGAAGGTCACATTAAACCTTTTATGCGTAGTATGAAGCTTCTCTGAATCGGAGAAATGAACCCCCATAAATCTTAGTTTGTCTAAGACGACACTTAAAATAATAAAGTAATCTCATTCATTTGGGTTTTTCAAAGAAGTCATCCAGCCCAAACTTTAACGTATCATACTTGGCCAGGCATCTGGTCTTTCCACGAGTCTCTGGACTGCCAGCTCCAGGTCCTTCAGGCCGGAAAAAGCGGTCCGGTTCCCAGTGACGGCGAGGACACTCCTGAGATCAACTAACAGCCGTGAGAGTCTACAAACAGATAAACACATCGACGAATATAGCACTCAGGTCATAATGCAGGAATGAAATCATGTTGTTTAGTACCAGAGCAGGATGACTCACATGGAGTTGTCGAAGTTGCTCACTCGTCCCGGCGTCTCTCCCGGCGTGGGCTGATGAAAGCAAGGGTTGTTGATATTGCAGACGATGCCCTGAAGCCATGCCAGCGTGCCAGCCGATGGAAGAGCCTTGTTAGGAAAGTGACCTGAAAAGAGAACAACATGAGACGCGAACCCCCGAAATCTGTCCTTCTCGTGTGATCCCGACCCAAATGTCTTCCGGCAAGCTGTCGGAAGGTCAGGATGCGGTCACCATGGCTCAATGGCGTCCAGATTTTAAATTACAACTAATCTGCTTAACCGGCCCGCCACCTGCGAGGAAGGAACAGAAACACACGGAGAGCATCGCTTACACTGGCTCTGTTTATACGGCGGATGTGATTGACGGACAGCGATGAGGATGAGGAAGAGAAACAGCGGCCAGAGGAGTTCAATGACCAGTTGGACCTGCGAAGAAACACGACCGCTATGTTTTAGCAGATCTCACATTATGGACACAATGTAAATTGTGGTTGGGATACAACCGTGACACCTTGTTCCTCCTGCGGTATGTGAAGTTTTTCCACAGCAGCAGGTACAGCTGAGTTCCAATGGTCATGATGGAAGGCCCAGATCTATACTGCCATTGTAATGCTGGAAAACCTTAAAATAAAAATAAAGAAAAGTTCAGATCACAATCATACAAGTCAAATGAATGAAGAGTTTAAACACATGATCTCTTAAGCCTTGACTGTCAATGCTTGATCATGAAATCCTCATTATCCTAATGGGATTAGACACAAGAATGTCTTACAAATACAAGACAGGACAAACTGAAGTGTTGTTTCAATCATATGTTTAAATAAATGTGCTGTTTAAAAAATACCACCTTAAATAACTCACACTGTAACTGTCAGTTCCACCTTAAAAAGCTACAATGAGACACATCAAAGGCATTTCATACGTAACACATTCTACGATATAACAGTTATGACATCATACTATTCTGTTATGTTGTGATGAAAACATGACAGAATATTATTATGACGAACATTAAATGTCATGACTCATACATAACAGATGATTGCTGCACATCAAATGATTCACATTTCCGGTCCCGGATTTAAACTATCGCAGCACGTGTATAAATGTAAACAACAACATAATTAATTGTAGTTACCTTTCGTTTAATTCAAATTTCCTTAAGTTAAGCTGTCATTCCCTGCGCGCGCTCCCGGTGTTACGAGATCACTTTGAGGAAGCAGACACGTGGGCGGAGCTCCCATTCAAAACATTGACACTGCGATCGAGTCTGAACCAATCACGTTCTTCAGCACCGGCACGCTCAGCCAATCAGAGGGTTGCGTGCGTGGAAAGCCCGCCCATGAGTGTTTTACAACAGCGTGTTTCCGCAGCTATGATGACGTCAGGCTGATTGGTGCTTTTAAATGATGTAACATTAAATAAATATTATAAGAAGGATTTGAAGTGTAGCCCGTTATTAATCAAAATATTGATTTAAAATATATTATTAATTTTTTACTGTAATAGGTTTTACTTTTTATTCTTTATGTTATTTAAAGTCATACACAAGATTTTAAAATATAGTAAGGAAAACCAGTTTAACAATATTTAATACAACCATTACATTTTTTAATGACAAACACAACACATACAAATTTATATTCTGTATATAGAAAGACGGCACATAAATTCTGTGCATTAATTTATTTATTATAAATGTATACTATATTGAAGGCATGTCATTCCTCTTGACATTGTCTACCGTTTTGCATTTGTTTATTATAAACTTAAACACGAGTCTTTTCCAAAATGTATTTTTAATAAAGAACCAATGCAGCAGGCATTAAAATATACATCTCTAATGAGATTGATCGAGGTCAACATCATAAGCTCCGTAAAGAGCGTGTAAACGTGTATAGAAACATGACAGCAGGGTTGTGCAGGTGCAAGAAGCTTCATTTGCATGTATGATGTTTAGTCTAGGTGTGTATTCTAATGCATAGGTATTCAAACATAAGACTGCTTCTAAGGCACCTTGGCATTGCAGTATTATTACAGACAATTGATCATACAGACCAGCAGATAAATAACGATTTACTTTTTCCGTCTCTTAGCTGCTTCCCAATGGAGACAGAGTCTGTTTATCATTAACGCCGTCTAGCCTCATTTTATGTTTTAAATTCTGAAATATGTTTAAGATTTGCATATGAGAACCTGAGATCAGCAGCCACTTAAAGGAACACAGGCTGATCTAGACCCGTCAGCAGGCGGTATGTTGATGTCGGCATCGTCTTCAGATGAATCTATTCAAAATAAGGGGAATAGAAAAATGTATTTTGGCATGTATGTGTTAATACTTTAATTTAGTTTGTGGGCAAATACCCACCTCTCCTACGGCATTGGAAAGAATTTGGATGATCTTCTCATGGGGTGTGGCTACAACACTCTGCCCATTGATCTCAATAATGCGATGACCAACTCGAATGCCTCCCCGCTCAGCGATTCCTCCTCGCATTAAGCTGCAAATCTAAAGCAGGATTATGATAAACACCTGAAGATACGACACTTGATAAAGTTTCAATAAACTGATGCTTACAATCCCGTCCTCCACACTAAACCCCAGTTGATACTTAGGGTCTGGACGCTTGATAATCGCCATGGTGACAGGAGGACAACGGACGATGCTGAGCTTTACAATTGCCAAGATCTTTAAATCCTAGGGAGCATACAATCGACACGTCCTAATGGTGAGGTGCCAAGCTTTGAGAATATACCTGTTGATTTTGTGTTTGTTCATCTTACTCGTATGATACTTTGGCAGGTAGTGATGGGGAGTCCCACCAGACTCGTGCCATTCACAGACATGATTCGATCCCCGATGCTCAGCTCACCGGAGCGTTCGGCAGGGCCACCGTGCAGCAGGTTGGCAACCACCACAGTGGGCAAAATGGATCCCCAACCAGACTCAACGATAGCAACCCCTAATATCTCACCTGGCTTCTTTGATATGCATACCTGAAAACATGCGGCCAAAGCTTTATCTAGCTGTCAATTCATATTTCTTAATGCATACATTTATTGAAGAAATGCGTAAAACAGAAATAGAAAGATTTGCAGCACTAAGCAAATCGTTAAGTTAGGCTTTTTTGCAAAAATATATACGTAACAACATACGCTAAAAGCAGAAAGTTTCATCTCACCCTAAGGTAAAATGAAGCCACATACCTCTTTGATGTTTTCAGAGCGAGAGAAGTGAACCAAGTCTCCGTTATAGAGCTCCTGGGTGCCGAGGTAATCGCTGTACTCGCCTGGCCGCAAATCACTAGCTTTTATTCCACTGGTGTACAGAAACTGCTGATATGCCACCCCAAACGCTTGACCAATAGCTTGTGCAATGATCTGGGCCTAAAGCAGACACCCATTACAATAAACGACATGGTAATATACCAAATTATAGTATTTCAAATAATTTCTTTATGGAGATCATAAAATCTTTATGATCTCCATGTTAACAATGAAACAAAATGTCTGCTTTGCTTCAAAGACACCCCTTCACTTACATCATCTGAAGAAAACACGTGGCAGATCATCCAGCACTTCTTCTGCGGTGAAGTAGAGCTCCCCGCTGAATCTGACGTTTTGCGGCCGGCTGGCTTCCTTCGGGCCATTAAAACAACAATCTTCCCAATGTCTGCTATGTATGAAATCATCTGCAGCGAATGGTCCATCATGGCCTCCTGAAAACATGAGAAAATATGAGAAATCAACCACACTTGAGAGCATCAGAGAGACCATCAGGTGTGTGTTTATGTGTCTGACCTGAGTGTCTGCACTCAGTACTTTGATTCTCTGTGTGGAAATAAAGAGATCCACTTCAGTCATTGGCTGCGACTCCCCTTCAGGTGCCTGAATATTCCAGAAACATGAGGATCAATATATAAGGAATATTGAACAAAAAGTTGAGTGACAAAAAAAAAGTGGTCAACTGGGGTAAAATAAATTAGCTCAACCCCAAAAATGTTTGCCATAACGTGCAATGCTTTTAATATTTTGTTGAGCTTTAAACAATGATAGATATTTTGTAAAAAGCGGATGAAAAATGTTCAACCTTGATGCGATCCACAGCCTCCTGCGCCTGGGCCATACGCGCGTTGGTGGAGGGATTCTTTTCCGACTGCAGCTGCGTAGAACCGAGATATTTAGCCCCAAAGATCACTCCATCCAATAGATCTTCAGGGTCACATGGGCCAGGGACTTGCAACAAACCAAAACAACCTTATTTCTTATCTGTTCCGCATTCCACAAAATAAAACCTGTGCATTGAGTGCCATACCATTCTTATAAGCAGGCTGAGCCTCAACTTCCTGCGAAAAAAAAACAACAATTCTGGTGACATCTCAAAAAGCATGATGTATTCTCACACAAAAAACGAAGACCAAACGCCTCTCACCTCTCCTGCTGACCGATCTGGGGTCAATCTTTCAGACGCTGCCCACTGATCCTCCTCTGCGATTCCTGTGACCATGAGCTCGTCCTGCAGGTGTCTGTGCCAGATGTCTTCACTGTGAGATATAGAGATCATCTCATCTGTGTCACTGCTCTGTCGTCTAAATCCTGATTGAGGTTCAGCGCTGGGGGTCAGCAGGTGGCTGTGAACCAGTTGAGGAAAGGTTCCGGGTTCATCGGGCTCAGGGTCCTCCAAGAGCTGCAGAAGATCTTTCTGGTAGTCCTGTGAAAAGAGCAGGGCTGAAGAGATGCTCGTGTCTGAATCTGCAGTTGCCGATTGGGCAGCGTCCGCTGAAGAATAAGTGTCATGTGAATCACTATGATTGGCTGAATCACCAGGATGGCAGTGAGCGGGACAATTGAGTGGTGTTGACGGATGAAACAGATGGAGCTGAGTGAGCAAACTTTGAATGTGAGAGTGGTCAAGATCAGGCTTCCTAACTTGCATATCTGTCTCAGTTTCTTCATTCAGCGCCTTTCTCTCCTCCTCGACCTGGTCATGGGTTTCTTTTCTTGGCTTGTTCTCACATAGTTCTTGAGCTGTAAGCTCTTCTATTTTGTCGGAAGCTTTAGTTGGGTTCCAAGCTGCGAAATCGCTCACGGCAGAGATCGTATCTTCTGTGTTGAAAGATCCAGGCACATCAAGCTCTCCCACCGAACAGCTTTCAATTTCCCCGACTGAAACTGTATCGCTGGATGAGTCGGATCTCCAGTCCAGCGGTGGAGGTTCGATGAGGTTATAGTTATCCAGATCCTCGGACTCAAGACTCTTTAGATTTCCGCTCGGGAAGGATGTGGATTGGGCTTGATGTGACTCCCGAGCGGAAGTTTCAGACTGTGTGTTTGAGGGATCATCAGGGGTGGGTGTGGAACTCTGTTGAAGTCCCAAACCTCCATCAGGGAGAAAGTCCTGCTCCGCCATTCTTATTAGTAGTCAAAGCGAGCTCGTCCAACAACTTCTAGACTTCCTCAAGTAAGGGCATTGGAAATCTCTTAAAAATCCTCCATCCTTTCTAGGAAGATCTTCCTTTCTGTAACACATAAATGACATTGAGTTAACAAATGTTGATTGATTCATTTATAACTTTACACCCATTTTTATTAAAACAAATAAACATCATTCAAAAGTGTCAGTATCATTTTCACTAAAGCTAACACAATAAGAAACCATCATCCCATCAATGCTTCTTTCAAACTTTCTATTGTTTAGAAACAATGTAGGGATGAAGTTTTCCATGTGTTTAACCATACAGATCTACAGATAAACAAAGAAATCTGATGTTGTGAAGTAAACAGATCCCTCAAACACACGTGTGCAACAGCTGAGACAAAGTTTAATGTAACTTTAAGTTTTATTTCTTGTACTTACCCACAACAACAAGATAAATCATCAGCACACAAATCCTGTCTGGACTGGATCTTAAGCTGATCAATAGATCGATTCCTGCTGATCAAACACATTTATTGAGTAAGAACAGAAAGTTTGTTATTCTTCTGCACAACTTCACTTCGATGAACTTCGGAACGTCCGCACTGCGCATGCGCAAACACGACAAGCCAAGGCATGACTAATCTATCACATGTTCATTCAACTTAAATAACTATTAACTATATTTAAAGTGGTCGTAAATGTTGTATTACATCCGAAATATGAATAAAACACCTACACAGTGAATAATCGAGTAAAATAATTTATTTGCAGTTAAGAATTATTTAATTAACATTGTGTATCAGTGTGATACATATTCACAGACATGGAATTATATACAATTATGTATATTTGGGTTAAAATTTATAAAAAGTTTATTATGAAAATATTTATTTGCCCATTATCCTGTATTGATTCCTCATAGAACTGCATACAGCAAAAGTGTGGTTCGCCTTATAATTTGTAATAGTTTCTGTTTTTCTGCAGAACACAAATGGAGATATTTTGGAGAATGTCGGAAAACGGCATCGATTGACTTGCATTGTTCTTACATGCATTAGAAATAAATGGGCGCCAATGCTGATCGTTTGCCAGCTTTTTTTAAGAATATGTTCTTTTGTGTCCTGCAGAAGAAAGCTCGTCATACAGGTTTGAAATGACAAGAGGACGAGTAAACGATCGAATATTCATTTGTGATGAACTAGCACTTGAAATCAATACAGCCATTGATTTGCTACGTTAAAACCATCTGACAATGCGTCGGTCATGAACTTGCTTCTTGCTCACTACAGCTCATCTGGAGAAGGCCAACCAGAGAAGAGGTTGTTCCCATCAGTCCCACCAGCCACGGGGAAAAGCGTCCAGCCCAAAGAAACCCTGGAGGCATCCAGTGGATGGCATTACTCAGGTCTGCCAGGCTGCTCAGGATCCTGAACACTTCGGCTCTGATCTGTCTCCGGTGTGCAGCCTTGACAGCGCACAGTTCCTCCCTTTCAACGTCAGATGAAAGCTTTGTCAAACACCGACATTCAGAACTGAAATTTGTGTGCTTTGAAACAAACACCCACCTGCTATCAGCTGAGCACTTCTGCATTCTCCTCTTGAGAAGCTGAATCAGTCGTAGGGATCTAAAAGCAAATTCAACAAAATCGTAAAATGCTCTGGTTATTTTCGTTTATGTAGTAGTCAAACTCAAATATTTATTGGAACACTTTAATATATATAGTGCAGTTCACCTGAGGATGCTCAGGAGGAGTGACGAACCCCACAGGACTGTGCTCAGGACCCACCACTTGTCAGATTTGATTTTGATAAGTTCTGCATCTGCTGCCCAGGCAATGTGTTCACAAGGGTAATAGAGCTGATCTGCAACGTTTGTCAGAACAGACATCCACCGCACCAAACAGTCCTCCCCCTGAGAAACACAAAAGCATTACATTTACGTATTAAGCGGGTGCTTTTATCCAACATTGCATATGGTGCATTCTTAAATATTGAATTAGATTTAACAGACAGCTGGTGACCTCACCCTGGCACCTAACCCGTAGCTGGAGGAGTACGCCAACATGGACAGGTCATCAAAGAGCCTAAGTGTGGTTCTGCATTGACTCAGCTGAGCGGAGAAGAGCAGTAGACTTTTCCCTGAGGAAGACTGAGTGTTCTTGCTGGCTAAAACTCCACCCAGAAGTTGAGATCCATAGCAGAGGGTCCTGATCTAAACCAAGAAGAAATACATTGGTTTAAATGTCAAATCTTTACAACACACCGTTATACATTAAAATGTCAAATACAAAATCCCTGAAGCAGTTAATATTATTAACTGATGTAAAGCATGAAATACATTTATTTATTATATGTTTAAAATATATATTTATTATTTACAACACCCAGCTCTTGGGTTCATCAACAAGCCCGTGGGTCCAACACTCAGGTCGCGGGTTCGACACTCAGGTCACGGGTTCGACACTCAGGTCACGGGTTCGACACTCAGGTCACGGGCTCGACACTCAGGTCACGGGCTCGACACTCAGGTCACGGGCTCGACACTCAGGTCACGGGCTCGACACTCAGGTCACGGGCTCGACACTCAGGTCAAGGGTTCGACACTCAGGTCAAGGGTTCCACACTCAGGTCAAGGGTTCCACACTCAGGTCAAGGGTTCCACACTCAGGTCAAGGGTTCCACACTCGGGTCTCGGGTTCCACACTCGGGTCTCGGGTTCCACACTCGGGTCTCGGGTTCCACACTCGGGTCTCGGGTTCGACACTCGGGTCTCGGGTTCCACACTCGGGTCACGGGTTCCACACTCGGGTCACGGGTTCCACACTCGGGTCACGGGTTCGACACTCGGGTCACGGGTTCCACACTCGGGTCACGGGTTCGACACTCGGGTCACGGGCTCGACACTCGGGTCACGGGCTCGACACTCAGGGGTCGGGTTCCACACTCAGGTCTCGGGTTCGACACTCAGGTCACGGGTTCGACACTCAGGTCGCGGGTTCCACACTCAGGTCACGGGTTCCACACTCAGGTCACGGGTTCCACACTCAGGTCACGGGTTCGACACTAAGGTCACGGGTTCGACACTAAGGTCACGGGTTCGACACTCAGGTCACGGGCTCGACACTCAGGTCACGGGTTCCACACTCAGGTCACGGGTTCCACACTCAGGTCACGGGTTCCACACTCAGGTCACGGGCTCGATACTCAGGTCACGGGCTCGACACTCAGGTCACGGGTTCGACACTCAGGTCACGGGTTCGACACTCAGGTCACGGGTTCGACACTCAGGTCACGGGTTCCACACTCAGGTCACGGGTTCCACACTCAGGTCACGGGTTCGACACTAAGGTCACGGGTTCGACACTAAGGTCACGGGTTCCACACTCAGGTCACGGGTTCGACACTCAGGTCGTGGGTTCGACACTCAGGTCGTGGGTTCCACACTCAGGTCACGGATTCCACACTCAGGTCACGGGTTCCACACTCAGGTCACGGGTTCCACACTCAGGTCACGGGTTCCACACTCAGGTCACGGGTTCCACACTCAGGTCGCGGGTTCGACACTCAGGTCGCGGGTTCCACACTCAGGTCGCGGGTTCGACACTCAGGTCGCGGGTTCGACACTCAGGTCGCGGGTTCCACACTCAGGTCACGGGTTCGACACTCAGGTCGTGGGTTCGACACTCAGGTCGTGGGTTCCACACTCAGGTCACGGGTTCCACACTCAGGTCACGGGTTCCACACTCAGGTCACGGGTTCCACACTCAGGTCACGGGTTCCACACTCAGGTCATGGATTCCACACTCAGGTCACGGGTTCCACACTCAGGTCACGGGTTCCACACTCAGGTCACGGGTTCGACACTCAGGTCGCGGGTTCGACACTCAGGTCGCGGGTTCGACACTCAGGTCATGGATTCCACACTCAGGTCACGGGTTCCACACTCAGGTCACGGGTTCCACACTCAGGTCACGGGTTCGACACTCAGGTCACGGGTTCCACACTCAGGTCACGGGTTCCACACTCAGGTCACGGGTTCGACACTCAGGTCGCGGGTTCGACACTCAGGTCGCGGGTTCGACACTCAGGTCATGGATTCCACACTCAGGTCACGGGTTCCACACTCAGGTCACGGGTTCCACACTCAGGTCACGGGTTCCACACTCAGGTCACGGGTTCCACACTCAGGTCACGGGTTCGACACTCAGGTCGCGGGTTCGACACTCAGGTCGCGGGTTCGACACTCAGGTCGCGGGTTCGACACTCAGGTCACGGGTTCGACACTAAGGTCACGGGTTCGACACTCAGGTCACGGGTTCGACACTCAGGTCACGGGTTCCACACTCAGGTCACGGGTTCGACACTAAGGTCACGGGTTCGACACTCAGGTCACGGGTTCGACACTCAGGTCACGGGTTCGACACTCAGGTCACGGGTTCCACACTAAGGTCATGGGTTTGACACTCAGGTCACGGGTTCCACACTAAGGTCATGGGTTTGACACTCAGGTCATGGGTTCGACAGGTCATGTGTTCGACAGGTCATGGGTTCGACAGGTCATGACTTCGACAGGTCATGGGTTCGACAGGTCATGGGTTCAACAGGTCATGGGTTCGATCCCAGCACATACTTATAAACAAACGTTCACTATAATGCAATGTTAGTCGTATCAGTAAATAAAAACATTCATTATAATAATAAAAGACTCACCACTTTATCTCTTCCCCTGTAGGATTCTAACATATTAACCAAAGACTCGACAGATTTCTCCATGACTTTGTGCTCACAAACACACAAACACACAAACACACAAACTCACAAACACACAAACACACAAACTCAGAAACACACAAACACACAAACACACAAACTGCTTGTTCACTAATATTTCCACTTGTAAATCCTGAAGTGACACATTAGTGATACATTAGTGACACATTAGTGATACACTAGTACAGAATCTATTCAGAGTTTATTTAACAGTCAGTTGCTCTTCAGCTCGTGTGTGTTCACTGACAGGACTCCGAACCGGAAGTTGTTAATGTTCAAGCGGAATATCTACCAGCTCATTGGTCAGCTGCTGTGATACGTCATCCGCGCTGCTGTGTGACTCATTAACAATTTAAAATGATAAAATCCATGATGTCATACAATATTACTTATATAAGTACACAAACATTAAGTTTAATAACAGATACAAACTTGTCTCTTGTCAGCTGAGAATATAACACAGTGACGTCATCTAGTGGTTAAACACATTAAAGCAACACAACTGATGTTTCTAAACAATGAGTAACAAACATCACACAAACATCACACACATCACACAAACATCAGACAAACATCACACACACATCAGACACACATCACACAAACATCACACAAACATCACAAACATCACACAAACATCACACAAACATCACAAACATCACACAAACATCACACAAACATCACACAACATCACACAAACATCACACACACATCACACACACATCACACAAACATCACACACACATCACACACACATCACACACACATCACACACACATCACACAAACAACACAAACATCACACAAACATCACAAACATCACACAAACAACACAAACATCACACAAACATCACACACATCACACAAACATCACACAAACATCACACAAACATCACACACATCACACAAACATCACACAAACATCACACAAACATCACTCAAACATCATACACATCACACAAACATCATACACATCACACAAACATCACACAAACAACACAAACATCACACAAACATCACACAAACATCACACAACATCACACAAACATCACACACACATCACACACACATCACACAACATCACACAAACATCACACAACATCACACACACATCACACACACATCACACAACATCACACAAACATCACACAACATCACACAAACATCACACACACATCACACACACATCACACAACATCACACAAACATCACACACACATCACACACACATCACTCAACATCACACAAACATCACACAACATCACACAAACATCAGACACACATCACACACACATCACACACACATCACACAACATCACACACACATCACACACACATCACACACATCACACACACATCACACACATCACACACACATCACACACACATCACACACATCACACACACATCACACACACATCACACAAACATCACACACACAACACACACACATCACACAAACATCACACACATCACACACACATCACACACACATCACACAAACATCACACACACATCAAACACACATCACACAAACATCACACACATCACACACACATCACACACACATCACACACACATCACACACACATCACACAAACATCACACACACATCACACACACATCACACAAACATCACACACACATCACACACACATCACACACACATCACACACACATCACACAAACATCACACACACATCACACACACATCACAAAAACATCACACACACATCACACTAACATCACACAAACATCACACACATCACACAAACATCACACAAACATCACACACACATCACACACACATCACACTAACATCACACAAACATCACACACACATCACACACATCACACACACATCACACACACATCACACACATCACACACACATCACACACACATCACACAAACATCACACACACAACACACACACATCACACAAACATCACACACATCACACACACATCACACACACATCACACAAACATCACACACACATCACACACACATCACACAAACATCACACACATCACACACACATCACACACACATCACACAAACATCACACACACATCACACACACATCACAAAAACATCACACACACATCACACTAACATCACACAAACATCACACACATCACACACACATCACACACACATCACACACACATCACACACACATCACACAAACATCACACACACATCACACACACATCACAAAAACATCACACACACATCACACTAACATCACACAAACATCACACACATCACACAAACATCACACAAACATCACACACACATCACACACACATCACACTAACATCACACAAACATCACACACACATCACACACATCACACACACATCACACACACATCACACACATCACACACACATCACACACACATCACACAAACATCACACACACAACACACACACATCACACAAACATCACACACATCACACACACATCACACACACATCACACAAACATCACACACACATCACACAACATCAAACAACATCACACACACATCACACAAACATCACACAAACATCACACACACATCACACAAACATCACACACACATCACACTAACATCACACAAACAAACATATCTCCACAAAATCACACAAACATCACACAAACATCAGACAACATCACACAAACATCACACAAACATCACACAAACATCACACAAACATCACACACACATCAGACAAACATCACACAAACATCCCACAAACATCACACAAACATCCCACAAACATCACACACACATCACACACACATCAGACAAACATCACACAAACATCACACACACATCACACAAACATCACACACACATCACACACACATCACAAAAACATCACACAAACATCACACACACATCACACAAACATCACACACATCACACAAACATCACACAAACATCACACACACATCACACACACATCACACTAACATCACACAAACATCACACACACATCACACAAACATCACACACACATCACACAAACATCACACACACATCACACTAACATCACACAAACAAACATATCTCCACAAAATCACACAAACATCACACAAACATCACACAAACATCACACAAACATCACACAAACATCACACAAACATCACACACACATCAGACAAACATCACACAAACATCCCACAAACATCACACAAACATCCCACAAACATCACACACACATCACACACACATCAGACAAACATCACACAAACATCACACACACATCAGACAAACATCACACAAACATCACACACACATCACACACACATCAGACAAACATCACACAAACATCCCACAAACATCACACAAACATCCCACAAACATCACACACACATCACACACACATCAGACAAACATCACACACACATCACACACACATCACACAAACATCACACACACATCACACAAACATCACACACACATCACACACACATCACACACACATCACACACACATCACACAAACATCACACACACATCACACACACATCACAAAAACATCACACACACATCACACTAACATCACACAAACATCACACACATCACACAAACATCACACAAACATCACACACACATCACACACACATCACACTAACATCACACAAACATCACACACACATCACACAAACATCACACACACATCACACAAACATCACACACACATCACACTAACATCACACAAACAAACATATCTCCACAAAATCACACAAACATCACACAAACATCAGACAACATCACACAAACATCACACAAACATCACACAAACATCACACAAACATCACACACACATCAGACAAACATCACACAAACATCCCACAAACATCACACAAACATCCCACAAACATCACACACACATCACACACACATCAGACAAACATCACACAAACATCACACACATCACACAAACATCACACACACATCACACACACATCACAAAAACATCACACAAACATCACACACACATCACACAAACATCACACACATCAAACAAACATCACACAAACATCACACACACATCACACACACATCACACTAACATCACACAAACATCACACACACATCACACAAACATCACACACACATCACACAAACATCACACACACATCACACTAACATCACACAAACAAACATATCTCCACAAAATCACACAAACATCACACAAACATCACACAAACATCACACAAACATCACACAAACATCACACAAACATCACACAAACATCACACACACATCAGACAAACATCACACAAACATCCCACAAACATCACACAAACATCCCACAAACATCACACACACATCACACACACATCAGACAAACATCACACAAACATCACACACACATCAGACAAACATCACACAAACATCACACACACATCACACACACATCAGACAAACATCACACAAACATCCCACAAACATCACACAAACATCCCACAAACATCACACACACATCACACACACATCAGACAAACATCACACACACATCACACACACATCAGACAAACATCACACACACATCACACACACATCAGACAAACATCACACAAACATCCCACAAACATCACACAAACATCACACACACACATCACACAAACATCACACACATAACACAAACATCACACAAACATCACACACATCACACAAACATCACACACATAACACAAACATCACACACACATCACACAAACATCACACAAACATCACTCAAACATTACATACACACACATCACACACACATCACACACACATCACACACACATCACACACATAACACAAACATCACACACATAACACAAACATCACACACACATCACACAAACATCACACAAACATCACTCAAACATTACATACACACACATCACACACACATCACACAAACAAACATATCTCCACAAACATCACACAAACATCACACAAACATCACACAAACATCACACAAACATCACACAAACATCCCACAAACATCACACAAACATCCCACAAACATCACACACACATCACACAAACATCACACACATAACACAAACATCACACAAACATCACACAAACATCACACACATAACACAAACATCACACACACATCACACAAACATCACTCAAACATCACTCAAACATCACTCAAACATTACATACACACACATCACACACACATCACACACACATCACACACACACATCACACAAACATCACACACATAACACAAACATCACACACACATCACACAAACATCACACAAACATCACTCAAACATTACATACACACACATCACACACACATCACACAAACAAACATATCTCCACAAACATCACACAGACATCACACAAACATCACACAAACATCACACAAACATCACACTAACATCACACTAACATCACACAAAAATCACACACACATCACACACACATCACACAAACATCACACACACATCACACAAACATCACTCAAACATTACATACACACACATCACACACACATCACACAAACAAACATATCTCCACAAACATCACACAAACATCACACACACATCACACAAACATCACACAAACATCACACTAACATCACACAAACATCACACACACATCACACACACATCACACACACATCACACAAACATCACACAAACATCACACACACATCACACAAACATCACACACACATCACACACACATCACACTAACATCACACAAACAAACATATCTCCACAAACATCACACAAACATCACACATCACACAAACATCACACAAACATCACACACATCACACAAACATCACACACATAACACAAACATCACACTAACATCACAAAAACAAACATATCTCCACAAACATCACACAAACATCACACACATCACACAAACATCACACACATAACACAAACATCACACACACATCACACAAACATCACACACACATCACACAAACAAACATATCTCCACAAACATCACACAAACATCACACAAACATCACACAAACATCACACAAACATCACACAAACAAACATATCTCCACAAACATCACACAAACATCACACAAACATCACACAAACATCACACAAACATCACACAAACAAACATATCTCCACAAACATCACACAAACATCACACACACATCACACAAACATCACACACACATCACACACACACATCACACAAACATCACACAAACATCAGACAAACATCACACAAACATCACACAAACAAACATATCTCCACAAACATCAGACAAACGTCGCACACACATCACACACACATCACACACACATCACACAAACATCACACAAACAACACAAACATCACACAAACATCAGACAAACATCACACACATCACACAAACATCAGACAAACATCACACAAACATCACACACATCACACAAACATCACACAAACAACACACAACATCACACAAACATCACTCAAACATCACACAAACATCACACACACATCACACACACATCACACAAACATCACACAAACATCACACACACATCACACAAACAACACACAAACATCACACACATCACACAAACATCACACACACATCACACAAACATCACACAAACATCACACACACATCACACACACATCACACAACATCAAACAACATCACACACACATCACACAAACATCACACAAACATCACACACACATCACACACACATCACACAAACAACACACAAACATCACACACATCACACAAACATCACACACACATCACACAAACATCACACACACATCACACAAACATCACACAACATCACACAACATCATACACACATCACACAAACATCACACACACATCACACAAACATCACACAAACATCACACACACATCACACAAACATCACACACACATCACACAAACATCACACACACATCACACAAACATCACACACACATCACACAAACATCACACAAACATCACACAAACATCACACACACATCACACAAACAAACATATCTCCACAAACATCACACAAACATCACACACACATCACACAAACATCACACACACATCACACACACATCACACAAACATCACACACACATCACACAAACATCACACAACATCACACAACATCATACACATACACACAAACATCACACACACATCACACAAACATCACACACACATCACACACACATCACACACACATCACACACACATCACACAAACATCACACAAACAACACAAACATCACACAAACATCAGACAAACATCACACAAACATCACACACATCACACAAACATCAGACAAACATCACACAAGCATCACACAAACATCACACACATCACACAAACATCACACAAACAATACACAAACATCACACAAACATCACTCAAACATCACACAAACATCACACATCACACAAACATCACACAACATCACACACACATCACACAAACATCACACAAACAACACACAAACATCACACACATCACACAAACATCACACACACATCACACAAACATCACACACACATCACACACATCACACAACATCACACAACATCACACACACATCACACAAACATCACACAAATATCACACACATCACACAAACATCACACAAACATCACACAAAAAACACACAAACATCACACAAACATCACACAAAAAACACACAAACATCACACAAACATCACACAAACATCACACAAACATCACACAACATCACACAAACATCACACACACATCACACACACATCACACACATCACACAAACATCACACACATCACACAAACATCACACAAACATCACACACATCACACAAACATCACACAAACATCACACACATCACACAAACATCACACAAACATCACACAAAAAACACACAAACATCACACAAACATCACACAAAAAACACACAAACATCACACAAACATCACTCAAACATCAGACAAACATCACACAAACATCACACAAACATCACACAAACATCACACAAAAAACACACAAACATCAGACAAATATCACACAAACATCACACAAACATCACACAAAAAACACACAAACATCACACAAACATCACACAAAAAACACACAAACATCAGACAAACATCACTCAAACATCACACAAACATCACACAAACATCACACAAAAAACACACAAACATCACTCAAACATCACACAAACATCACACAAAAAACACACAAACATCACACAAACATCACACAAAAAACACACAAACATCACACAAACATCACACACACATCACACAAACATCACACAAACATCACACAAAAAACACACAAACATCAGACAAACATCAGACAAATATCACACAAACATCACACAAACATCACACAAAAAACACACAAACATCAGACAAACATCACACAAACATCATACAAACATCACACAACATCACACACACATCACACAAACATCACACAACATCACACAACATCATACACACATCACACAAACATCACACACACATCACACAAACATCACACAAACATCACACACACATCACACAAACATCACACACACATCACACAAACATCACACACACATCACACAAACATCACACAAACATCACACACACATCACACAAACAAACATATCTCCACAAACATCACACAAACATCACACACACATCACACAAACATCACACACACATCACACACACATCACACAAACATCACACAAACATCAGACAAACATCACACAAACATCACACAAACATCACACAAACAACACACAAACATCACACAAACATCACACACATCACACAAACATCACACAAACAACACACAACATCACACAAACATCACTCAAACATCACACAAACATCACACACACATCACACACACATCACACACACATCACACAAACATCACACAAACAACACACAAACATCACACACATCACACACACATCACACAAACATCACACACACATCACACAAACATCACACAAACATCACACACATCACACACACATCACACAACATCACACACACATCACACACACATCACACAAACATCACACACACATCACACAAACATCAGACACATCACACACACATCACACAAACATCACACAACATCACACACACATCACACAAACATCACACACACATCACACAAACAACACACAAACATCACACACATCACACACACATCACACAACATCACACACACATCACACACACATCACACAAACATCACACACACATCACACAAACATCAGACACATCACACACACATCACACAAACATCACACAACATCACACACACATCACACAAACATCACACAAACATCACACACACATCACACACACATCACACAACATCACACAACATCACACAAACATCACACACACATCACACACAACATCACACAACATCACACAAACAACACACAAACATCAGACACATCACACAAACATCACACAAACATCACACAAACATTACACACACATCACACAAACATCACACAACATCACACAACATCATACACACATCACACAAACATCAAACACACATCACACAAACATCACACAAACATCACACACACATCACACAAACATCACACACACATCACACAAACATCACACACACATCACACAAACATCACACACACATCACACAAACATCACACACACATCACACACACATCACACAAACATCACACACACATCACACAAACATCACAGACATCACACAACATCACACAAACATCACACACACATCAGACAAACATCACACAAACATCACACAACATCACACACATCACACAAACATCACACAAACATCACACAAACATCACACAACATCACACACATCACACAAACATCACACAAACATCACACAAACAACACAAACATCACACAAACATCAGACAAACATCACACAAACATCACACAAACATCACACACATCACACAAACATCACACACACACATCACACACACATCACACAAACATCACACAAACAACACAAACATCACACAAACATCAGACAAACATCACACAAACATCACACAAACATCACACACATCACACAAACATCACACAAACATCACACAAACATCACACACATCACACAAACATCACACAAACAACAGACAACATCACACAAACATCATTCAAACATCACACAAACATCACACACATCACACAAACATCACACAAACAACAGACAACATCACACAAACATCACTCAAACATCACACACACATCACACACACATCACACACACATCACACACACATCACACAAACATCACACAAACAACACACAAACATCACACACATCACACACACATCACACAAACATCACACACACATCACACACACATCACACACACATCACACAAACATCACACAAACAACACACAAACATCACACACATCACACACACATCACACAAACATCACACACACATCACACAAACATCACACAAACATCACACACATCACACACACATCACACAACATCACACACACATCACACACACATCACACAAACATCACACACACATCACACAAACATCAGACACATCACACACACATCACACAAACATCACACAACATCACACACACATCACACAAACATCACACACACATCACACAAACAACACACAAACATCACACACATCACACACACATCACACAACATCACACACACATCACACACACATCACACAAACATCACACACACATCACACAAACATCAGACACATCACACACACATCACACAAACATCACACAACATCACACACACATCACACAAACATCACACAAACATCACACACACATCACACACACATCACACAACATCACACAACATCACACAAACATCACACACACATCACACACAACATCACACAACATCACACAAACAACACACAAACATCAGACACATCACACAAACATCACACAAACATCACACAAACATTACACACACATCACACAAACATCACACAACATCACACAACATCATACACACATCACACAAACATCAAACACACATCACACAAACATCACACAAACATCACACACACATCACACAAACATCACACACACATCACACAAACATCACACACACATCACACAAACATCACACACACATCACACAAACATCACACACACATCACACACACATCACACAAACATCACACACACATCACACAAACATCACAGACATCACACAACATCACACAAACATCACACACACATCAGACAAACATCACACAAACATCACACAACATCACACACATCACACAAACATCACACAAACATCACACAAACATCACACAACATCACACACATCACACAAACATCACACAAACATCACACAAACAACACAAACATCACACAAACATCAGACAAACATCACACAAACATCACACAAACATCACACACATCACACAAACATCACACACACACATCACACACACATCACACAAACATCACACAAACAACACAAACATCACACAAACATCAGACAAACATCACACAAACATCACACAAACATCACACACATCACACAAACATCACACAAACATCACACAAACATCACACACATCACACAAACATCACACAAACAACAGACAACATCACACAAACATCACACAAACAACACACAAACATCACACACATCACACACACATCACACAAACATCACACACACATCACACAAACATCACACACACATCACACACACATCACACAACATCACACAACATCACACACACATCACACAAACATCACACACACATCACACAAACATCAGACACATCACACACACATCACACAAACATCACACAACATCACACACACATCACACAAACATCACACAAACATCACACACACATCACACAACATCACACAACATCACACAAACATCACACACACATCACACACAACATCACACAACATCACACAAACAACACACAAACATCAGACACATCACACAAACATCACACACACATCACACAAACATCACACAAACATCACACACACATCACACAAACATCACACAACATCACACAACATCATACACACATCACACAAACATCACACACACATCACACAAACATCACACAAACATCACACACACATCACACAAACATCACACACACATCACACAAACATCACACACACATCACACAAACATCACACACACATCACACAAACATCACACACACATCACACAAACATCACACAACATCCCACAAACATCACACACACATCACACAAACATCACAGACATCACACAACATCACACAAACATCACACAAACATCACACAAACATCACACAAACATAACACAACATCACACACATCACACAAACATCACACAAACATCACACAAACATCACACAACATCACACACATCACACAAACATCACACAAACATCACACACATCACACAAACATCACACAAACATCACACAAAAAACACACAAACATCACACAAACATCACACAAAAAACACACAAACATCAGACAAACATCAGACAAATATCACACAAACATCACACATACATCACATAAAAAACACACAAACATCACACAAACATCACACAAAAAACACACAAACATCAGACAAACATCACTCAAACATCACACAAACATCACACAAAAAACACACAAACATCACTTAAACATCACACAAACATCACACAAACATCACACAAAAAACACACAAACATCACACAAACATCACACAAAAAACACACAAACATCACACAAACATCACACACACATCACACAAACATCACACAAACATCACACAAAAAACAAACAAACATCAGACAAACATCAGACAAATATCACACAAACATCACACAAAAAACACACAAACATCAGACAAACATCAGACAAACATCACACAAACATCATACAAACATCACACACACATCACACAAACATCACACACACATCACACAAACATCACACACACATCACACACACATCACACAAACATCACACACACATCACACACATCACACAAACATCACACAACCATAAAATTTATCCCAAAATCTTTATTACTGTACAGTAATATTTATCAAATGTAAGTACAGAAAAGTCATAAATGTGATTTGAAGTAAATGTATTTAAGTAGTTGTAATTTATCTTGAATGTTTTTAAATGTAACATGTATTATTAAATATATCATTTATTAAAATTTCGTTATGTTTGTTAGGTGTATTTGGGTCAAACGTTTGTGGAGTGTTAAAAAGAAATTCTATTACAAATTTCCAGAAATTATTGCTGTGTTGATGGAAGATATGAGCCCAATCGTCAAAGAAATATTAGTTAATATTCATTTTTTTCTTATTAAAAAAATCGTACACTTTAATCTACACTGGACACAGTTAAAATCTTTTTCAGCTATCAATAATAAAAATAAAAAATCTGCCATCAAAATAATCAGATTCATCTGAACTGTTAAAAATCCTCCTGTGTATCCATTTGTGTGAAAATTCTTTACATTTCTGTGAAGTTTAATTAAACGGCTATAATGAATACTGTATATATCCCATAATTCACTGTATACAGTCTACAGACATCAATACTTCTCTACGTTTACACATACACATGAGAACAATTTTAACTCTTGAGGTTATTTGTGTTGCTCTTGAAACATTTGATGTTTTTTGTGGTGGACCGCCTCATTTGTTTTTATGCTCATGAACAAGCCAAAGAAGCAAATATAAAACTTAATTGATATTTATTTAAACACTGAAACACAAACTATTAACAAGTAACACGTCCTCTGATATGTAATTACAAAAAATATCAAATGCTTTACAATGTCTATTTGTTTTCATTTAAATGTACAATATACATCATTATTTTTTTTATGATATTTTCCTTGTATAATGAACTCTTCCAGTTATGTCCTTGGGATGATTTTACATATTGTGCTTACATTTGTTTTCTTTCTCAGGTAAAAACAAACCACCCAGTCAGCTGTCATCGTTGTCATATATATCTGAAATAAACAAAATACAATAAATATCTAACATAATTGGAAATTTGCAAAAACACACATACATGCATATAAAACGTATTTATATATATATATATTTATATCACACAAACTAAATACTAATGATTTATATTTTTTAATAATCATTAGTAAATATAAATTAATATATGTGACTTTGCCCATGAATACTAAATTAATATGTACATTACAAAGACATATATCATAAAAACATAAACCCTGGATGCTGTTATTAAAGATCAATCACTTCAAAGCAATTATTGACAGCAAATTATTATTTGTTTGTCTTTTTACTACATTATCAGTCCATTTAATACAGATGTACCTGATGCATTGTCGATATCATCATAAACTTCACCCTCCCTGGAACATAAAAACATGAAAAGATATCAGAATTCAGTAGAATCATGTGTATAAATATTATGTTTATTATTATATTAAAATAAACAAATTCATACGTATATAGAAGGTAATTCAAGGGCACATATCCAACTGTACAAAGAGAGAGAAAAGATCAACATTGTGCTTTTCAAGTGTAAACTCTTATTCCAGCAAGACCGAAACAAAAATCTAAATAAATTCATAGCAAAGCTCCTAATTTCTTCAGCATAGTGCCGGAAGTTAGAACATCTCTGCTTTATAACACATGATTTCCAGCAGGTGGTGTGACTTACATTTCCCCTGATAATTCCTGCACAGAACTTTCTTCTCGCTGGTCTCCTGGATCACATCGAGGATCTCTCCACGAGACACCGTCAGTTCTTTACCCCCGGCCTTCTTTAAACTCGCATTGGGATCCACTTCCATTGTGTACAGAACTCTGATAGGTCCATCAAACTGTTCGATAGTTTGACCCCGTTATTTTAACCAGAAAGAATCCAGATCATTGAAATACAGATTGCGAACAGTTATAAAGGTTTACCTTATATTTTTTCCGTAACTCTTTTTCTTCTTTCTCTTGTTGTTTGGCCTTTTTCGGATCTTGCCTGAAGAAACAAAAGATACATTTTTTTATTTCATGGAAGGTTATAATGTACGCTGATAAAACAAACCCCTTTGGCAGTTTACAGATACGAGGTTATCCATTAACACAGAGTTAAAAATTAAGATGCTGTCATTGGTTTAAAGTACATACCAGAATGACTGAGACCACACATGTGACATGTTTGCCAGTACATAAGACGTAAAGGTTCAATTAATATAATGGACACTTCATTTTTCAAAACAGAAATCGATGATAAAACGACACCTGATCTCTGGTGGAGGGGGAGGAAACTCCTCATTCACTTCCACATCATCATACACATCTGAGAAAGACAGAAGCCAACCACGTGTCAGTCCCGTGACCTTTTTTATCTTTATAAAATCTAAAGGGTTTTGTTAATCGACTCACCTTCTCTACAAAAAAGACCAAAATGAGAGAGAAATAACAATTAATTTCCAAAATTTATGACAAAAATACTGAAATAGTTTATTAACTTAACATGTCTTACCTGTCGAGTTGCTCAATATCATCATAGATTTCCTGTACGAAGGTCTGGCCTACAGGAGGGATGAAGGGGGGCCGGGCTTGACCATGGATTTTACGTTTCACTTCCTCGTAATCCACATCCACACAAGAGATACTAATATAACCAACTGTGGCAGATAAATACAGATACATTCAAATACATTTCCCTGTGAATTTTCGTGAAACAATTTATACTGTAAAAAAAGAGTACATTTTAAAGCATTGAAATTAATGAAATATAGTGTTTCTATTTCATGTATATGTCAGTACAAAAGTAAACCGGATTTAATCAAATGTTTCTGTTTGAATTCACTGAGTTAGGTGTATATTACACATATATATTTGTTCTTTATTAACTTCTTAAACTTCAGAAAAACATATACATTTCTGAGAAATTATTCATTCTAAATTATTTACTATTTTTCACTGAAAAATCTTTTAAATGTTTTTAAAAGATTTTATTAAATAATAATATATCATTTATTAAATAAAGGTGTCTTTATCTTCAGCATATAAAAAAGAAAAATAACAGTAATGTATGTGCAATAGATGCCTATGTGCAAAACAATTATTCAAAATAACGCTGTTTTGAAAATACAGATTTTTTATTATGTCTTTTTTCCCTTGAAACAAATATTTAAATGTTTTCCGTATGCCATACAATAGCTTGAATGTAACTCTTCACCCTTGCTTTATTTAGAATATGTGGATCTATTAATATCCAAATTTGCACACACCAGCACATTCACTCAGTCAACTCTGTGGAATTCAGATTTGCGATTATTCCACCGAAATGAAAATCACCATCTTGTCATTTATAACCTGTACGACTTTCTTCTGCAGAACACAAATGAAGATGTTTTGAAGAATGTTGGTGACAACAGTATCCCGTCAGGTGACACAATTTTTAGTTTTTGGTAAACTATCCCTTTACCACATGCAAAATAATAGGATTCTATTTACGTGAAATATCTCTTTAAGTTATCTTAGATATTGTCTTACTGCTTCCACTCATGTTCCGCGCCAACCATTTCCCCTCTGGGTTGTCGTTCACACGGATAATCTCCACATTTTCTCCCTTGTGCACGCTCAGATCGTTTTTGCCAGCCTGCCAGTCTTCTCTGACGTGAGCCAAGTGAATCACCTCAATGGGTCCGTCCAGCTATGCATCATACACACATGTGTTAATATCTACGGGTTGTGGGCAAGGCACATCGAAACATCAACACAGTTACCTTAAATCTCTTTCTGTACTCGTTTTCTTGTTTCTGCTTCTCCTTGAGCTCCTTCTTGTCCAGCTCCAGTTGCTTTTTAAGTTCTTTTGGAAATTTCCTCTCGGCCGGGATGGGAGGAGGGACATGTTCTGGTCTGCATCATACAATTGAAGAGTGAGATACAGTAAATAGAGGGGCAAACAGTTCACTTCAAATGACACCATACAGCTCAAAGCACAATATAATATTTCCAGTTGTTTCATTTATGTGTCAACTTTGTCCCTGATTTTGTAGAATTGCTTAGAAGACAGTACTGGTTACTTTTTTGCATAGGCCTTAAACAAAAAGTTTTCATTTTCATATATACTAATTGATTTATGTGAGATTGATGAGATAATGATGCGTGTTCTTAATTGAAGGTCTGGAATAAAGAGAAAGATGAAAAATCTGAAAAGTTTCTTTCATTTTTGGGTAAATTGTTGTTTCAGTGGTTTGGATGAACGGGAGAAATTCTACATTGTACATATTTCAGTTTCTGCAGAGTGCATCGTAAACCTTCCTATAAAATCCTTTTTTGTATTTTGTAGGATTTAACCACGTTTAAACAGTTACTCACTGTGTGAAATAAAGTTCTGTATTATAAATCATCACAAGATGTTTAATTTGGCAGCTTTAACAGTACGGTCCAAAAACTCTTACTTGTCTATGTCTTCATAGATTTCTTGATCGCTGTCCTAAACACAAACAACACATGACAGCACGTAAATAAATTAATGTAAAACCTGAAAAAAATACACCAAAACCACAATAAAAAAGACCTTTGAATGATTACATAATCTCTCTCTCTTTCACAACAAAACACAATCTTAAAAACTAACCTCATCAGGTTGAAATGGATATCCATCAGTCAGCGAGTCTGCTATACAAGAACAAATATTTCAATAAATTAATTTAATTTAAATACTGCTGTTTTTTCAAAATCTGT
Organism: Triplophysa yarkandensis; assembly: GCA_033220385.1. Taxonomy (NCBI): domain Eukaryota; kingdom Metazoa; phylum Chordata; class Actinopteri; order Cypriniformes; family Nemacheilidae; genus Triplophysa; species Triplophysa yarkandensis. Next base: position 3,596,227 of record CM065662.1, on the reverse strand, counting down.
TGTACATTTGTCTTTTAAAGACAACAAAAACACATATTTCGAAAATGCGTGACTTTTCTCCAAATATCTATTTTTCTGTTCCACACATAAATGAGTCACATAAAAGTTTTAACAACTTGAAGGTGAATAAATGACGACAAAAGTTTTATTTCGGCGTCAACTATCTCTTTCAATAACAGAGCTTGTCCTAATGCAGGACTAGTGATGTTTACCTCTGGGTTTGGGGGGTGGTGGTGGCGGTGGTGGTAGAGAGCTGATGTCATCATATGTCTCTTGTTCTGGTTCCATATTTCTGATGCAGACCAAGAACAGAAATCAGTATTAACATGAGATGTAAACCAACTTAGACTCAATGACTTAACATGGAAGTAGACATCAGCAGGGACATCTTTAAAAGGAAATGTTGTTTCATACGTTCTAACCTAAGCTTGTTTCTTATGAATTTACTGTAAAAGTCAGGAAATGCCACAATGCAATGCTCTGCACCCACATACTTCCAGCCTGAGCAAAACAATGAAACACTGCGCTGCTACGAGAAAAGTGATATTGCACCGACGTGGAAACATTTCTAGAAAGGTTTTCAGGAGATTTTTTAAAATTCATTATTGTATGTTAGCAATGCTAATAAAAATATATATGAATAACCACGTTTTACTTACAATTCTAAAAAAGATGAAGTCATCAGGCTGCTGGGTTTATTTGGAGGTCTCACCGGTCCTGATGGTAAATCACAAGCATAACATGAAAACCAAAATATTATTGGTTGTTTTGATAAATAAATAAATGAGTTCATTAATAAATGAACAAAATCCTGTACGCAAAAAGGATATTTTCGAAGAATGTTTGGTAAAAAAACACTGCCAGCTTTTAATTACGACATTCTTCAAAATATCTTCTTTTAAGTTTTGCAGAAGAAAGAAAAATAATGCAAGGTGCTTGCTTAAATGATGACAGATTCAAACATTTTATTTTATAAACTGCACTAGACCACAAGCAAATATATTTCTAATACATTTGTTAGGTGATGTCTTTCTCTTAGCACAGCTCAGCATTATTGTAATTTTTTTATGTTATTTTTTGAAAAAATACAACTACGAAAGCCTCCTACCTCTAGAGCTGGGTGACTCCATTTGTTTTTTGGGAAGAACAGCTGGAGCTTTCCTCTTAAGATGATCCAGATTGACATAAGGAGGACGTTTCGGCTTTGGCGGCCGCGGGCCAACTGTTGGGAGCGGTTTTCTAAGAGGAGCAACTTCTGTCACGCTCTTCTGACTTGGTAGCGGCGACCTGACAGTCGGAGACGGGTTCATTTCGCTCTGTTGTTTCAAAAGCTTGCTCTGTAGAAGTTCACCTGTTAGTTTGATACGACTTGGTGCACCGACCTCACCAGGGGGGATTTTTGGAGACTCCTGGCCTCCAAGGCGATGAGCCGGAGGAGGTCTTGGGAAGACTCCCTGAGGACCAGAACCAAACATATTTGATTCACTTGAAGAGTTCAGAGGAAGGACTGGTCTTGGAGGTGTGGCTGGAAGATTGTTTCTTAGTGCTCCGTTGGTTAGAGATTCTGGCGACGCACCAACAGCATGAGGTTTGATGGGAGCTCCACCTCCACATGCTGACACTTCTAAGCGAGCATTAAATTTGGCCCGGAGGGCCTTGACATCCACACTTTCCTCCTGAAATGAAAAATTAAGTGTGAAAGGAGTCAGGTATAACTGCTGTGGAAAGGACTTTTGTGTCTTGTCTTTTTGGTTTATCTCTTTGGTTTTATAGCACAGGTGTAGATGATTTTACCTTTACTCAAGTACGTTTGTCATTTCTCTGTACTTTAGTTTTTACATTGGAAAACCCATATTTGAATAAATGTGTTCACACATTCTGCGTAGTTTGAGTAATGTTGTGAAATGTGGTGATGTAAACAAACTGGGGCACATGCAACATGACACAGTTTTTGCTGATTCGGTCACATCGACCAACATGATCTTTCACCGAAGTTTAAAGCAAAAGGCCATTTTTTTATTTCTTTTTTATTCTAAAATACTATTTCTTAAATAAGCCCATTGACAGTTTTAAACACCATATGCTATAATAGAATCACTTTTTTCCCTTGAAAACTGCCAACGGTCATTAGTGGCAGGTAGAAGTTTAAGCAGAAGTCAGTTTGTTTTTCTGGCGTGGAATGGACTGTAATAGACCTGAAACAACCAAGACCAGGTGTCAACGAAGAAATGAAACACTTTTATTTACCGCATGGCATAGGCAACATAGGAAGTTGCTCAGAATGAAAAACGGAGGAAACTATGCCAAACAAAATCTTTGTAGTGTTGATAACAATATTAATGTTATATAACATAGAATCAACATGAACTTAAAATATATTTATTTATATAAATAAATCTCTTGTATAATCTCGGCCTTCGCACAGCTTCGGCTGGCCCTGGTTTACCAGACAGGTCAACGTATCTCACATGAATCAATTCTCTATCATGCTTGTGTCTTCAGTTAATAAAATGTAAATGTATCTCACTGAGAATCAGAAAGAGATCATGATAACCCACAGACCTCAAACAGTCGATATAATTTCAACGAGATGGCCTAAAAAGGGTGTTACTGATATTTATGACAACATGAATGACTTTCTTTTAAAGGAAAGATATTTTTTGACATAGTAGGTATAAAGTGAAATTTGTTTGGTAGCTCGCAGAGGCTTTTTATCTTTCTCAGTAGAGATGAAATATGATGTGAAACAGAGGGATTACTTTAACTATTGAATAAAAAAAAGGAAAGGAAGTGAACAGTTACAAAGTCAATATTCGATGTTTAATGCCATGCAAAAGAAAGAAGGGAAATGAAGTTAAATATTGAAAAATTTCCATACTGGATAAACAATTCATTTTAATTTCAAAATTGCTTCCTCATTCACTGATCATTTTGTCCTTTTTTATCTCCCCAGAACACAAAATAAGATATTTTGAAGAATGCTGGTAACTTGCACCCATTCACTAACATTGGTTTGACCTCTTATTTAACTTTTGTAAATATCTTGGTTGATTATTTCTGTTTTTCTGAACAGGATCTTTCAACAACAGCAGTGAATTCTTACAGAATTGACAGAAACTGCAGTGTGCATTATAGAAATGCTGTACCGTACGCTGTTAAAGAGGTGAAGAGTTGATTCAGAACAATAGTGAGACACAGGAAGTGCCTCCAAACCACACACCTTTGTAGCAACACATCACCCAGCAGCTGTTGCTATAGACACGACAATCAGACGTCGGCCAATCAGATGCATGCCTTGCTAAAAAACCCAGCTTGTGTTTAAGACAAAAGAATAATGAAAGCTTTAGCGAATCTATTCAGATCACGCTTTAACCCGCACTTTAAAAAGACACCGCGGAATGAAAATATTGAGATTGAGATTATACTTCATGTCGCTTTCTATAGATTGTCTGTGACGTAAGGACGTGTGATCAAAAATGTAATAAAACATTGATAATTAGGAGAAACTCAAAGTCAAATGTTAAAGTCACCCAAAACTAAACATGTGCCATCATTTACCCTCAAGATATTTGAAGAATACTGGTAAATGATCACCAGGGCACCTATTCATGCAGATAAATGGGGATGACAGTTGCCAGCATTCTTCAAAATATCTTCTGCAAAAAGAAAATCATACAGATTTATAATGAAAAGAGAATAAATAATGAAAATGTTAATTATTGAGTGAACTTACACTATAAATAAAGGGAAACATAAAGCTTAATTGTAATTGTGAATTGAAATGATAATAATTAAGCAGATAATTATTATTAAATAAAACTTTAAATATATACTTTAAATATATAAAAACAACATTATACTCTTCTGGAATCATCATAGTTCAAACCCTTTAAAGAATTAAAATAAAATAATTTTAACGATGTTTTTCAATGGCGTGTTGTTCCAAACTATAGTGTTCATTTTTCTGCACAACATTAAAGAAGATATTGTGAGAAATGTCACCATTTCAACACAGGCTTCTATATGCATCGATCACAAAACCAGACATTTCTCCAAATATCTTATTTTGGGTTTCACAGAAGAAAGTAGTTGTATTATAAAAAGTAGTAAGTATTGTAAGTCGCTTTGGATAAAAGCGTCTGCTAAATGACTAAATGTAAATGTAAATGTAGAAAGAGAAATGTAAAGGTTTTGACTGACAGGAGCATTTATAAAACATGACAGAATTGTAAATATGCAGAAACTACAGTGTGAATTACAGGAAAAGTTTATAAAATAAGCCCAAATAAAATAAAACCCAGGGCTGGAAAAATGCAAAGTATAAAAACGTCATCAGCATATTTAAACACTTACAAAGAATTGTTAAACTGTTAAAATGTTTACTAAAATAAAGAATAAATCAACATTACTGTACAAAATCTTACTAAAGCAGTGATGTAAAGAAGATTGTCTATTAATATTAAACTCACCATGTGTTTTATTTCTAAAGTTTCATGTCAAGTGTTCACCTGAAGTGCGCTCTAGTTTCCTGATGACTTCTGAGGGGTCGTGCACGCGCTGGAGACGGAAGTGCCCTACATCCCTGTATGTAAACTTTAACATGAACCTGAAATATTCACATCATGAGATATTTTATAAATGTCAGCGGAAAGTTTACTGTTCATATATCACATTAACGCAATTTAGAGACATAATTGTGAAATAAACGAATTCCATTAAAGAATGATGTCTGTGTACGTCATCAGCTGTCTGTGATTCAGAGGGGGGCGGGGCTTTGTCTCCCCCTGCTGAGTAACACAAACCAGCACACTTCAATTAAGAACTTGTTGTGATTTGTTCTCTTATTAAGAATTATTTTAAATTATATTTTTCATAGACAATATCATATTTATTATCTCAATATATAATATATAATAAAATGATAAATATATAATTTGAATTAGTGTGACATCATTAACAGTAAATGCATTCATTTAACATTCATTATGTCAATTCACCTTTATTTTCACATTTAAAAATATGTCATCTCATAACCTTCAGGTTGACAAGATGAAATGCAACATTAACCGTACCAAGGCATCTTAAAAACAACATGACAAACGCTGGATGAAAGAAAAACAAAATAGAAACTCTCAAAAGAGAGACGACGGATGTCCAAACCGTAGGAGAACATTATAAAGGGACTCAACATGACCGTCATGATAAAGAGATGCACATGAATCCCATATGAAGAGCTTAAAGAGTCTGAAGATGACCATTACGAGTCAATGAACATCAAATACTACAGTATTGCATGATTATCTGAACAGGAAGGTCGGTGTAATGTCCGTACTGATTCTTATGGGTATATTGAGGGTTCAGAGGTTAAGGGTCAGCCACAATATCAGATCCTTAACAAACACGTGTTGAATAGTGATCACGTTACAAATGAATCACAATGAATGTGATCCAAAAAGATTCGAAAATTGCACAAAGTAAAGATTCTGAGTGACAGCAACGATAGCTACACACCAATAAAGAACAGCAAAATAAGTATACAGTATACACAATATCCATAAGCCACATCAGGATGTTTGAACTATAAAAGATTAAACTGTCCATAAGCCTCAGATGTCAAGACATATCATCATGGTGCTGTTGAAAATGCCTTAGCGACAAAATGTTTCGATTCATGCTTTTGACAAGTTGTGTCAAACTTTCCAGCAGCAAGACACTTCATGAAAAATAACGGCGAAAAAAAAAAACACTGATTTACTCAAAACCGACATGATGTTGAAAATAAAGCACTGACCCATATGAACCTCTGAAGATTTATCTCTGTCATGTATGAAGTATTCACAGGCAAAACTAGAACAAATGTGTAGTCTTTAGATTTTCTGTGGGCCCGTCTATACTGCATGTTATATGCACATTACGTCCCTATAGAGGTCACTTAAACCCTTCAAGATGATTGAAAACAATATTGCACTTTTTTGCAGGACTGCCCTCACAGTATCATATGGAGTTTTACAAAGTCTCAGTTTTCAGATAGACAAAATGAGAATGGTTTTCTTTTTTTATAGAAAATGCTAGACACATTTTTAATTGTTCAACAAATGTATAAGTGATATCTACTGCATCTCCTGTAATTATTCACTCACCGCTTCATCTTGTATTCAGAAAGTAATGATAATAATCATGCATGTTTATTTACACCATGATTCAAATGATCTTCTACAATGACCTACATCACCCCCCCCAAAAAAGGGAAAAAAAATGAAACCCCAACGGATTTCTTCACATATATGAAACATTCCCAAAAGTGTTTTCAGTTCATGATATGGTCTAATAAATGCTGCCCGCCCCCTATAAAAATAAATAAAATATTTACAAACAGGAGGCACAAACCCAAACAGTAATATTGACTTAATACCCTGATGAATTGGTATTTGCTGTGACCCAGTGTATGTTATTTGGGAGAGGTCTTCATGTTCGTCTACTACAGTGGCATGACGGCGATGGAATACATTCTGAACCTTCATGCTTGATCCTCCTCACGCCACGCCGCTCAAATGATTGAAAAGCCCCTCTGAATATTTCTACTTGCGTTACGCATAAACCACCTTCACATACTGATACAAATGGGAAATGAAAAACATAAGATCTGCACCAAAATAAATAACAGGTCTATGGGGAAAAAAGCAGTAGAATTTTTGTGAAAGAACATTCCTTATCCGGTCAACTTCAACTATTCCAGGTCCGTATGAAAGATGCGGCCACCATTCTCATGTGCGAAGGTCTAAGATCAGTCTTTAGAGTCCTTCAAAGTGCTTGACTCACACCACATACTGACTGGAGCTGTGATTTGTTGTGTAGGCCTGTCGGCTATACTGAAAGTGATCGGTGAGCACTGTGCTCCGGCCGTGTTGAAAGTCTGTGGTTTGTGTAAAGGGTCCAGCGCCGTTGGACAGGGGCTTTTCGAATGAAACCATATCCTGTGCTGAAACCGGCAGCAGCTTCTTCTTGGCTTCCTGGTTGGCGTCATATTTCGCCTGGTGAGGAAAACAAATCGATGAGAACAGAAACAGGTATTTTGCAAAAATAATGTATCAAGGTTTTGAAACTAAAGGATTATAAGTATAATCGTATTAAGGTGGAAGCCAAAATTCACTATTTCTCTCTCATTTAATTAAAGAGATTAAAAAATGTGCAGTTGGATTCCTACATGTATTCACCTTATTGTAAAGGAAAACACCCAGTATTGCTGTCAGCATGCCCATAATGTTGGAGGTGCTGACGGGGTTTCGGAGCATCAGTAAGGATATTGTGATGACCATAATCCTCTTAGTCGCGTTGGCCACGGCGTAACTGAGCGGGCTTACAAGATTCAGCACGCTGAAAGCGATCATGTTTTGTGCAAAGTTACAGAAGCCGCTGATAAGAAGCAGCACTATTGTTCCTGTCCCGCCGGTCACATCCGCCTACAAAGAAAAGCATTAAGGTATAGCTTTCAAAGTGCAGAATCTCACATTCAGTAAACGAGCAAATACTAGAGTATGAAATTTCCATTCGTTTGTATCTTACATTATCCACACAAAAGCAACTTTGTATTTAAAGCAGATGATCCAAATTCACAGAGAATGTGAAACATGCATGTTGGTTGCATAATTTCAAAACTTGAATTGATCTTTAAGTATAATTGCATTGCACATGGCATGCATCGCATTATTTAGCAAGCTATAATACATAGCATTTTTTTTTTAAATGACACAGCCTTGCATGAATATTCTTCACAATTTCTTTGAAAACGAAGAAGACATTATTTACCATATCTCCCTCCATGAGGAAACCAGATAGATCCACTAAGATCCAAGTTGGCAACATAAACAAAAGTGCATTGAAGCCCAGCAGGTTCAGCAGATAAAGGTGATGGATCCTTGTGTCACGCAGAACCTAAAACAAACATGCAAAGTTTAACATACAAATCTTGCAAACAATAGTAACTAAGTATCTACATTTACATTTACATTTAGTCATTTAGCAGACGCTTTTATCCAAAGCGACTTACAATAGTCGAGGAGACAATGAAGCGGTAAATAGCCGATACAACAATAGGTTAACAAGTGCTACAACAATGTTACCGAGTAACACAGAGAGAGAAGTTAAAAAAATATTATTTTTTTTTTGATAGAGTGAGTAGGTTAGAAAAGAAGTGAGTTAGTGAGTTAGAAATTTCTGATAGAAATATCTGTAACAGTTTTACAGCTTAAGGAATGTTTAATAAGCTGTTGACCTTAAATTCAGAACATAATAAGCTATTGTTAATTTACCAAGGTTTTTTAATATATTAAAAGAAAATGGGTGTGTGGGAAAGACTTATTAAAAAGTCTTCACATCAAAAACAGAATGCAGAAACTGAACTATGAGAACTAAGTTTTAAGAACCACTTAATAACCTGATATAACAAATCTTAACCTTTTTAGAGAATATGTTTTGTAAGGAGAAGCAGAGAGTGGCTGCCAGAGCGCTGATCAATCCTGACATGTCGAAGGATAATTCAGTGACCGTAGCCAACAGTACACCTCCGATGATGGGTATCAGAGAGACATAAACCTGTGCAGAAAAACAATGAAATACAATTGAAGATATTGGTTTATTTCTAATTAAAAAGCATCATTACAACACACAATCCAGTACTTGAGAACTAAGGAAAAACTAGTAGACACTAACACAGCATATCATGTTTTTTGGAAATGCATGTAAAGTGTTTTTAGACGAGGACCTTTGTAGTTTGCTTCTCTTTCATGATTATCCGTGACAGCAGAACCACCCAGATGGGCATGGTGGCCTTTACTAAGAAAGAGGGAAGAAGAAGAAATGCATTCACTTATCTAATAACAAAAAGGTCTAATCTTACCATGTTTTCTTCTATAAAGTCCGCTGATGTTTAAAACATCTAGACCTGTAAATCGATCCGTCTTAATCATGATTTCTGTGTACCATGCATTTTAATTCTGCACAGTATGTATGTACTTATTTACATGTATTGCACAATTTGTATTATATATATTTAAACATGGGTTAACTTTTATTTTGTATGTGAATGTTCTAATAAATACAAAGCCATTGTGCACGGTCCGTCATTATGTAAACGCTCTCTGATGGACCGTACAACATGTTTATAAGTATAGGATGTTCACAGCACACCTGCCTGTATATTAACCTGTAAATCTGTCCATAATACTTATCTATATTCATATATTCTGTATTATTATTGTATATATTATATATATATCCTGTATTTACTGCTTATTGCACTTCTGGTTAGATGCTCACTGCATTTCTTGCCTTGTATCCTACATGTGCAATGACAATAAAGTCGAATCTAATCTATAACACACAGTAAACATTGTATATGTTTAATAAGTCTTGACAACAAATGGAATAAAGAGAATTCTGGAATAAGAAACAGGAATAAAATGGAATTCTGGAATAAGAAACAGGAAGTTCAATCTCAATGGCTTGTATTATATAATTGGCAACATAAAGATCTATATCATGTTTCATAGCCAACAATATAACTTTCATTCAAGAAAATGCATCATATGCATTTAGAATAACATAACAGAGAATAACTGAAGACATTTAGTTCTTGCATCATTGATTTATTTAGTGAGATCAATTCAATTCTGCACATCAACACCAGAAATAATCTTCTAAATTATTATTAAATAATTAATGTGTTAATTTGACATATTTATAAAGTAAATGATTATTAAATGAATACTTTGTGGGATATGAAATCTTAGTTTGACTTTAGAATGTGAAGCACAAACTCAGTCCCACAGGTGGATGATGTGGCCGGAAGTGACGTGGCCTGAGCAAAACACTAAAGAGTCTATGCATTAAAATAAAAAAGAATAATTTAATAAATTACAAATAAATAATGATAATGAAAATAAAAACTGATAATAAAACAATGACTCATAAATAAATTGTTTTGAATGACGAGCCGAGTGCAGATAACGGTCTTATGACGTCATTTCGTTTGAACTCGACACGTCATCAGCCGCTCGCGCTTGTACACACTGCGTGTGAGCGACGAGGCCTGTACACTACTCGAGCAAGTGCACTCACCAGTGTGCGCGTACGACACCGGAACCTTCCATATGCTGAAGTGAGCCGACACCGACGCGAAGTATTTCCCGAAGGCGAGCGGCAGAATGAACCAGCGGTAGAACCGGGCCGGAAGTTCTGCTCGCGGGACCCCCCATGCCCTCAACAGGGGCGGCAGGAACACGATGATGGACAGGATGTGAAAGAGAGACACGGTCACCGGATACGGGAAGCTGTTGAGGATGATTTTGTTGATGACGTTGCCGCCCGAGCTGACGGTGTACCAGCACAAACACAACACGGCGATCCGCATTCCCTGACGCACGGGCTCCCGCTGCTCCATCAGTGCCGCCATCTTCCGCTCGACTCCTGACCCCGCCCCTCACAGGGACACGCGAGTCACGTGACTGACTGAAGACACGCCCACACACGGACAGACACACGAGTCACGTGACTGACTGAAGACTCCGCCCACACGGGAAGAGAGATGAGTCACGTGACTGACTGAAGACTCCGCCCACACGGGAAGAGAGATGAGTCACGTGACTGACTGAAGACACGCCCACACACGGACAGACACACGAGTCACGTGACCGACTGAAGACTCCGCCCACACGGGAAAGAGATATGAGTCACGTGACTGAACGAAGACTCCGCCCCTCACACAGACACACAAGTCACGTGACTGACTGAAGACACGCCCATACACGAACACACGAGTCACGTGACTGACTGAAGACACGCCCATACACAGACACGCGAGTCACGTGACTGACCGAAGACTCCGCACACACACACACACACACACACACACACACACACACGAATCACGTGACTGACTGAAGACACGCCCTCACACGCAGACACACGAGTCACGTGACTGAATGAAGATTTCCGCCCCTCACAGAGACACACGAGTCACGTGACTGCATGAAGACTCCGCCCACACGGGAAGAGAGATGAGTCACGTGACTGACTTAAGACACGCCCCCTTGTATGCTGACGTTTCACACTCTTTATCAGACATTAAAGAACGATCGCAGAGTTATGGATGTGACGTTTAAATGCTCTTAGAATTGTTAGCATTGAACTGAACAGAGTGTTTATATTATACAATATCAGTATAATAAATAATACATGTCAACAAGTTTCTATTTTAAAAAAGATTAAAAAATGTGGAGACAAAACAATGGGATAACTCTCTTTAGAATATACAATAATTATTGTTTCCGTTTATAAGCCAAATCAAGCATTATAGATGTGAATAATGCACAAAAAACGAAAAAAATCCCTAAAGTCTTCTGTAAAGGGAGTAGGGCATGTGGATGTTTTGGGTGGCACCTCTCTTTATTCCTGCATAACTTAAAAACAATGTTTTGTATTTAACCATGTTTGCTTTTGAATGAGCTGCCTCCCCTACAAGTACCTGTGTGCCCCCCTGCAAGTACCTGTGTGCCCACCTGCAAGTACCTGTGTGCCCCCCTGCAAGTACCTGTGTGCCCACCTGCAAGTACCTGTGTGCCCCCCTGCAAGTACCTGTGTGCCCCCCTGCAAGTACCTGTGTGCCCACCTGCAAGTACCTGTGTGCCCCCCTGCAAGTACCTGTGTGCCCCCCTGCAAGTACCTGTGTCCCCCCCTGCAAGTACCTGTGTGCCCCCCTGCAAGTACCTGTGTGCCCACCTGCAAGTACCTGTGTGCCCACCTGCAAGTACCTGTGTGCCCACCTGCAAGTACCTGTGTGCCCCCCCTGCAAGTACCTGAGTGCCCCCCTGCAAGTACCTGTGTGCCCCTCATGGCATAAAATGACCCTCACTTTGAGAACCACTGCTATATTTATCAGTGTTTACATGACATTTTAAAGTTATGGTTTTTAGATGTTAAAATACAATGTTATTTGTAGAAAACTAATGTTTTTTAAATTAAAATGAAATATGTTATATCTTTTGAAAAAAGGAAAACTAACTATAAGGGTATGGATACAAACTAACAAAAATCCAAAATAATTATTAAATAAATGTTGGACATGGAAACAAATAAGTGTAAAATGCATTTACCAAGAGGCTTATTTAATTAATAATATTAAAACATATAGTTTAGACATTGTTTTAAAGCAATATATAAAAGTACTTTGAAGATGCATTATTTTGTGGTACTGATACATACTAAAATGAGGAAAGTCTGCCATCTGCAGGACAGAATGGTGAATTGCACTTTGTTTGAAACAAAAAATAAGAATGTAAAGTCTTTATTCATCTTGAAGGTAAAACATATGATTTTACCATTAAATGTTTGATTTTTTTTACAGAAATGTGTGGGATCATGTGGGTTACAGAAACCAACAAATATCAGACATTCTGACACTAAAATGAAGTACAAATGCAACAAACAGCTGAAGTGTTTGTAATACGTGTCAAGAGCGATGTTTTTCAAACCCTACAGTCTTTGATCTATACAAACATAGGGCGAGATCTTCAGTGGACTGCCATATGAATCCAGTATAACAGACTGTGTCCAGTCACACCAGTTATTTCTGCTGTCATAACATCCATTCACTCCATGCCATCGATCATGATGTAGTCTGTAAATGTCATTCTCAGTCAGTTCCCTACTTATCCCTGGTAGCTCGGTCATGCAAAAATCCTGGATGAACACATTTGTTTTCATGCACTCTTTGGCATCATCTCCTTGCCTCGAATTCTTAGCGAAATGAAAACTCATTCTCGAACTTGGATTGTCTGGCATCGTTAAGCGATTCAGAAAGTTCATGTCAGCCTTAATAATGTTTCGTTGGGTCGTCTCACTTGAGTTTGTCTCTTGGACAAATTCAAAGCATGTTTTCTGTCCTTCAGAGTCACGAGATGCACTCTTTAAAATTCTTTGACAGTCTTCTCCTGGGTTGAATGTTTTGCATTCTTGAATGAATTTCTGATGGTCATACGTTAAACTGCTTCTATTCAGTTGTGCAGGTTTAATATTGACCTCCGGGTGACATTCATTGTGTCTGATGGGAAAGGAGGCCTGCTGAGTCTTTGCTTTATTCTCAAATGTTCTCACGGATTGCTCTTTAACTCCTTGTTTGGTAGACATGGGTGATGATGAATACGGTTTATTCGCTCGAATTGGGATTTTGCTTCGTCTGACATTGGCCTGATGATTTGTAGATTTATCAGGGACAGACCTTTCATCCACTTGGCTCACATTACTATCAACAAAAGTCCCCACGGTTTGAGTAGATCGAGATATAAATTCGCTTTGATTTGATCTAGATGTGTCTGCAGAGCATGGGAGCTCATTCTCATCTTCTCCGATCAGCCTCTGCCAACCCCGAACAAGTCTTTTAAGACGTTTAACAAGACCTTCATCTGTGCTCTTTTTTCTCACATCATTGATCAATTTTCCAAGCCGGGTTTCCTGAAACAAAATCAAACACTCAGAATCCTAAAAGAAAAGCTTACAAGTTCTTGGAAAGAAAGCTGTTGTGCCCGCATTACCATCAGAGCCTCTTCAGTCATCGGGCATTTTTCCAGGCGGTATATAACATCCAATACCAATCCCATGTTGTGAATCTGCATACAGACTAAAGTTTGTTACACTACAAAAGTATTTTACTAAAAAGCAGTCATAAAGATGACATGTAAGGCATTTGGATGTGATATTTCTGAATCCAGTCTCACATGTGCACCTGCAGCAGTCACCAGCAAAGTCATGTAAGTTCAAGTTGGTGATTGTACTTACAAATGCAAATGTGACATGCTTGTGTACTCATTCCAGTACCAATCTGTTACAAAATACCCAAGGGAGCGTGTCTCGAAACTACCCGGAAAACAAGCCTTAAAAAATGAATAGATGCGTAAACTGTAATACAAATATATATTATGATGCTGTCATAGAACCCAAGCGGAAAAAAGAGTAATCCCATAACTCATTTTATCAAAGGCACATATAATAAAACCATTTTCTTTGAAGATATGCAATTGAAAGAATTATAATCACAAATTCCTCTTCCAATGTATAGTATATTTATAGTAGTTTTAGTATTTCAAAAAGAGAATTCCTATATTTTTCTACTTTACCATGAATAAATGATAAAAATGCTGTAAATTACTTCTTTACTCACATTATTTTGCTCATCAATGGCTAGAAGAAGCTGTTCTCTGAGTTGCTGAGGTCTTGATCTTCTCATCATCACCCAGAAACATTCACTTATTAACATCACTCGCAACCCAAGAAAAATAAATTCCCTTCGGCCTTCGATGAACAATTCGATGTGACAGCAACTCAAAGCTCTTCAAATGCACTGCAGAAGTGGTATGAAACCAGTTTATATCACCCATCGAGTGCCGATGTCGTATAGGCAAATGATGTGTCCAAAAGAGACCCAACAAGAGCAAAACCTACATGCGTGCTTTCTTAAATGCAGACCCAGGGAACTAACAGAATGACGCGAGAACAAGCACAATACGAATAAAAAGTGATTTGTATATATTCATGAAATTCATTCCCTTTACAATTTTAGCCCGGGACTTGTGTAGCACTATGATCAAAATAAAGGCCATAATGGATAATTATTTTCTGCCATTGTTCTCTTTGGGTGAGTGTTTTACACTATATTCTTTCACAAAGATGTGTTGATGATCTACGCATTACCAAAATATTATATACGTGATAAGTGGAATTAATGATAAAATCTCGAATGACTCTTTCCATGTGTGCCGACAGCTGTGGAACATAAAGGCAATGTCCTCATGTCTTTAAATCAGCCTATCACATTCCACTATAACATATGTCATTTTCTTCTTTTATCATCATATTTCATAGCTTTCAGCCGTGACGGTGTCACACCGGCCTGTCTAAAAAACGGTGAAGATGAACTGGCCCCCATCTTCTCACAGATCTTCATTAGATCTTTGAAGTTGTGAGGTCCCTTCCTACTTTAAGCGATCCAACATCACCCCTGTTCCAAAAGAATCATCTCTATTCAAATGAGTGTTGATAGTGAGTTATAGCTCCTGTAGTTGTATTTCAATCTATGTGGCGTGATGAAACCCAATGACAACATGACGACTCATGGTGATGTGATGTCGTACGTGGTTGATCTGATCTACACACGGTTCGCACGCATCTGACCCTGGTTATCAGATATGATTCATCTGAGCGTACGGGACATGTCGGTGCATCGAACAGTGTGCGACGCCACAAGTTTGGCCGCAGTTAACGATGAGATCTGGCAACATAACATAATTGTGGCGGACGGGAAAAGGGTTGGGTAGTAAAATATGGCGATGCTATAACTAAACATCATGTACCCGTTGCAAGATTTGTATAAATGTGGGAGTTAGATTGGTTAGCTGATACCTGTTGTTTGGGATGTGGCACTTTTCCAAGAAATAACAAAGTAAAACTAGTATTTTTGGAAAGCTTCTCTGTAACAGCAGTTACTCAAACCAGGCAGTCAATCAGTTCAGATGATTTTTCAAAGGTAAGTGTCAGATCTTTTTTAAGAAACAGAAGCATGTTCAGCTACCAGCGTGTTTCTGTCGGTCAGAATGCGTGACATGGAGCAGAAAAGTCTTTTCCACAGTTCTGCATTGGGCTAATAGACATTTTTGGTTCTAGGGCCTACGCTATTTCCTGATGTTGACCATCTACAAAACACCATCTATCAATCTTCGTATCGTTTCCCCCAGATGATACCTTTCAACCACTCCTGTTGGGCCACACCACTCCAGAAGGTCCAAATCGCTGCAGCCTGTCTAGTCTTTAAGGAGTCTAAAAGAACCCAACTCACAGCTCTCTCCATCTTGCCCAGTTGGCTACCCGTTGCTGCTCGCATCAAATTATAGTCTCTGATGCTAGCCTTCAAAACCTTCACCAGGTCGTCACCTGCATACTTCCAAATATCTCCAGCTGTTAACCAGCCCCTGCTGGTGGAACAGCCTTCACAACATCTCTCACCTCCTTTAAAAAACAACGTTAAACCTCTCTCTTTCGGCAATACTTACGGAATAACACTAACCTCTTATTGCTATTTCCAAAATACATTTTTTACTTTCTTCTCTCCTGACAGGTTGGTCTTGCCTTATGTTACTTGGAAACATGTTGTACATCTTTTTTTGATAAAAAGTGTTTGCTGATTCATCTTTACAACAATACATTTATTTAAAATCCTCTATATAACAACATAAAACAAACAGTTTTAAATCAATTAATTGTGCAAGGGACAACATCTATATTCACTGTATTTAAAGCATATTTAAACAGATGTAGAGAGGAACATACACAAGTTTCCACAAGAGTATCTTAATAATTAAGACAAAGGCAAGACACAGAATCAAGAACCACGCATAATGTAAACACAAGGCCTGACACAGGTCTAAAATATATTTAGAGTATAGAATAATTTAAAACAATTTTATTTTAACCCATAAAGAACATTAGGCTGACTCAAGAGGAGAAGGCCTTGGGCAAGTTGTGACATTTCTTGCGATCATACCCCATCTCGGTTGTTGACGTATGTACCCTGTACCACCTCCACCATCCACCAGCCAGTGCCCCATTACTACCACTAGACCCCCTGTACCACCTCCACCATCCACCAGCCAGTGCCCCATTACTACCACTAGACCCCCTGTACCACCTCCACCATCCACCAGCCAGTGTCCCATTACTACCACTAGGCCCCCTGTACCACCTCCACCATCCACCAGCCAGTGTCCCATGACTACCACTAGACTCCCTGTACCACCTCCACCATCCACCATCTAGTGCCCCATTACTACCACTAGACCCCCTGTACCACCTCCACCATCCACCAGCCAGTGTCCCATTACTACCACTAGACCCCCTGTACCACCTCCACCATCCACCAGCCAGTGCCCCATTACTACCACTAGACCCCCTGTACCACCTCCACCATCCACCATCCAGTTCCCCATTACTACCACTAGACCCCCTGTACCACCTCCACCATCCACCATCCAGTGCCCCATTACTACCACTAGACCCCCTGTACCACCTCCACCATCCACCAGCCAGTGTCCCATTACTACCATTAGACCCCCTGTACCACCTCCACCATCCACCAGCCAGTGTCCCATTACTACCATTAGACCCCCTGTACCACCTCCACCATTCACCAGCCAGTGTCCCATGACTACCACTAGACCCCCTGTACCACCTCCACCATCCACCAGCCACCAGCCAGTGTCCCATGACTACCACTAGACCCCCTGTACCACCTCCACCATCCACCAGCCACCAGCCAGTGTCCCATGACTACCACTAGCCCCTCTGGCCACCTCCACCATCCACCAGCCAGTGTCCCATGACTACCACTAGACCCCCTGTACCACCTCCACCATCGACCAGCCAGTGTCCCATGACTACCACTAGACCCCCTGTACCACCTCCACCATCCACCAGCCAGTGTCCCATGACTACCACTAGACCCCCTGTACCACCTCCACCATCCACCAGCCAGTGTCCCCTTACTACCACTAGACCCCCTGTACCACCTCCACCATCCTCCATCCAGTGCCCCATTACTACCACTAGACCCCCTGTACCACCATCCACCAGCCAGTGCCCCATTACTACCACTAGACCCCCTGTACCACCTCTACCATCCACCAGCCAGTGTCCCATTACTACCACTAGACCCCCTGTACCACCTCCACCATCCACCATCCAGGGTCCCATTACTACCACTAGACCCCCTGTACAACCTCCACCATCCACCAGCCAGTGTCCCATTACTACCACTACACCCCCTGTACCACCTCCACCATCCACCAGCCAGTGCCCCATTACTACCACTAGACCCCCTGTACACCTCCACCATCCACCAGCCAGTGCCCCATTACTACCACTAGACCCCCTGTACCACCTCCACCATCTACCATCCAGTGCCCCATTACTACCACTAGACCCCCTGTACCACCTCCACCATCCACCATCCAGTGCCCCATTACTACCACTAGACCCCTTGTACCACCTCCACCATCCACCAGCCAGTGTCCCATTACTACCACTAGACCCCCTGTACCACCTCCACCATCCACCAGCCAGTGCCCCATTACTACCACTAGACCCCCTGTACCACCTCCACCATCCACCATCCAGTGCCCCATTACTACCACTAGACCCCCTGTACCACCTCCACCATCCACCAGCCACCAGCCAGTGTCCCATGACTACCACTAGACCCCCTGTACCACCTCCACCATCCACCAGCCAGTGTCCCATGACTACCACTAGACCCCCTGTACCACCTCCACCATCAACCAGCCAGTGTCCCATGACTACCACTAGACCCCCTGTACCACCTCCACCATCCACCAGCCAGTGTCCCATTACTACCACTAGACCCCCTGTACCACCTCCACCATTCACCAGCCAGTGCCCCATTACTACCACTAGACCCCCTGTACCACCTCCACCATCCACCATCCAGTTCCCCATTACTACCACTAGACCCCCTGTACCACCTCCACCATCCACCATCCAGTGCCCCATTACTACCACTAGACCCCCTGTACCACCTCCACCATCCACCAGCCAGTGTCCCATTACTACCATTAGACCCCCTGTACCACCTCCACCATCCACCAGCCAGTGTCCCATTACTACCATTAGACCCCCTGTACCACCTCCACCATCCACCAGCCAGTGTCCCATTACTACCACTAGACCCCCTGTACCACCTCCACCATTCACCAGCCAGTGTCCCATGACTACCACTAGACCCCCTGTACCACCTCCACCATCCACCAGCCACCAGCCAGTGTCCCATGACTACCACTAGACCCCCTGTACCACCTCCACAATCCACCAGCCACCAGCCAGTGTCCCATGACTACCACTAGC
Source organism: Triplophysa yarkandensis (assembly GCA_033220385.1). NCBI lineage: Eukaryota > Metazoa > Chordata > Actinopteri > Cypriniformes > Nemacheilidae > Triplophysa > Triplophysa yarkandensis. Next base: position 3,577,267 of record CM065662.1, on the reverse strand, counting down.
CCCTCTGGCCACCTCCACCATCCACCAGCCAGTGTCCCATGACTACCACTAGACCCCCTGTACCACCTCCACCATCGACCAGCCAGTGTCCCATGACTACCACTAGACCCCCTGTACCACCTCCACCATCCACCAGCCAGTGTCCCATGACTACCACTAGACCCCCTGTACCACCTCCACCATCCACCAGCCAGTGTCCCCTTACTACCACTAGACCCCCTGTACCACCTCCACCATCCTCCATCCAGTGCCCCATTACTACCACTAGACCCCCTGTACCACCATCCACCAGCCAGTGCCCCATTACTACCACTAGACCCCCTGTACCACCTCTACCATCCACCAGCCAGTGTCCCATTACTACCACTAGACCCCCTGTACCACCTCCACCATCCACCATCCAGGGTCCCATTACTACCACTAGACCCCCTGTACCACCTCCACCATCCACCAGCCAGTGTCCCATTACTACCACTACACCCCCTGTACCACCTCCACCATCCACCAGCCAGTGCCCCATTACTACCACTAGACCCCCTGTACACCTCCACCATCCACCAGCCAGTGCCCCATTACTACCACTAGACCCCCTGTACCACCTCCACCATCTACCATCCAGTGCCCCATTACTACCACTAGACCCCCTGTACCACCTCCACCATCCACCATCCAGTGCCCCATTACTACCACTAGACCCCCTCTACCACCTCCACCATCCACCAGCCAGTGTCCCATTACTCCCACTAGACCCCCTGTACCACCTCCACCATCCACCAGCCAGTGCCCCATTACTACCACTAGACCCCCTGTACCACCTCCACCATCCACCATCCAGTGCCCCATTACTACCACTAGACCCCCTGTACCACCTCCACCATCCACCAGCCAGTGTCCCATGACTACCACTAGACCCCCTGTACCACCTCCACCATCCACCAGCCAGTGTCCCATGACTACCACTAGACCCCCTGTACCACCTCCACCATCCACCAGCCACCAGCCAGTGTCCCATGACTACCACTAGACCCCCTGTACCACCTCCACCATCCACCAGCCAGTGTCCCATGACTACCACTAGACCCCCTGTACCACCTCCACCATCAACCAGCCAGTGTCCCATGACTACCACTAGACCCCCTGTACCACCTCCACCATCCACCAGCCAGTGTCCCATGACTACCACTAGACCCCCTGTTCCACCTCCACCATCCACCAGCCAGTGCCCCATTACTACCACTAGACCCCCTGTACCACCTCCACCATCCACCATCCAGTGCCCCATTACTACCACTAGACCCCCTGTACCACCTCCACCATCCACCATCCAGTTCCCCATTACTACCACTAGACCCCCTGTACCACCTCCACCATCCACCAGCCAGTGTCCCATGACTACCACTAGACCCCCTGTACCACCTCCACCATCCACCAGCCAGTGTCCCATTACTACCACTAGACCCCCTGTACCACCTCCACCATCCACCAGCCAGTGTCCCATTACTACCACTAGACCCCCTCTACCACCTCCACCATCCACCAGCCAGTGCCCCATTACTACCACTAGGCCCCCTGTACCACCTCCACCATCCACCAGCCAGTGCCCCATTACTACCACTAGACCCCCTGTACCACCTCCACCATCCACCAGCCAGTGCCCCATTACTACCACTAGACCCCCTGTACCACCTCCACCATCCACCATCCAGTGCCCCATTACTACCACTAGACCCCCTGTACCACCTCCACCATCCACCATCCAGTGCCCCATTACTACCACTAGACCCCCTGTACCACCTCCACCATCCACCAGCCAGTGTCCCATGACTACCACTAGACCCCCTGTACCACCTCCACCATCCACCAGCCACCAACCAGTGTCCCATTACTACCACTAGGCTCCCTGTACCACCTCCACCATCCACCAGCCACCAGCCAGTGCCCCATTACTACCACTAGACCCCTGTACCACCTCCACCATCCACCAGCCAGTGCCCCATTACTACCACCAGACCCCCTGTACCACCTTCCTCTCTGTAACCTGGTGCAGGGTGTGGAAACCCTTCAGCATCCATCCAACCTTCATCCCCTTCCTTCCATCAGACATGCATGAATCTTAAGGTATTGCATCAAATACTGTAAGGAAGATAAATGGCAATACTGTTGTTAAATTACATAATTTTCTTAGTTTATATATTTCTCTCCTTATCCCCTCCATTTTACAGAAATAACACAAACAATGACACTATTTCTACTGGACCTTACAAAAACTCATCAGCACCTTTATTTTCTGAACAAAATGGCATTCTTTAAAAAAATACAAAACTTATTCTCACTAAAGGGCTACAACTTGTCAAGTGAGAAAGTTCGAGAAAAAAAAAAAAAAAAGCAAACATGTTAACTACTCATAAGAGAGTGAAAGACAGGCGCCGTGCACCTGGGGAAGATCACCTTGGAGTAATATAGAGTAAGTTAAAGACTGCTTTACTTTATTTCTGAAATAACTTTGTCATGTGTTACAAGACTGAATGCTGATAAACCGAGGTGATAAAGTTGGTCGGTGTCGATTCTTTAGAGTGAATTAGAAGAGTCGAATCTTTATCTGCAGGTATAGGGAAGAAAGAGATTAAACATACTCGGAAATTTGTTATTTTTGTAGGAACTGTTTACATCAAAATTAATATATGAAAAATACACAAATCTTTTACAACTGGCATATAATGTAAGATAAAAAAGAGCCATTTTTTTATGTTGGATCATATTAACCTTAAGACTTACTTTAATGTGTCATTTAAATATTTAATTATACATCAGTAACAACAGAACTGATTTTAGAGTAGCTGATGTAATAATAAACTTCAGGTTGCCAATTGATCTGCAGTGGTAATCATAAAAATGTAGTCTTAGCATTCACACATGATCAATCTACCAACATTTTTCCCCCAAGAACTGAAGTAATGCAAGATATTCATAATAAGAAGCATTTGCAGAGCTCTAAAAGTACTACAATGAAGCAAAGGTTCATGGCACTAAATATGTATGAGAGCCTTAAGTACATAAACATCTGATGAGACATCCGTTCACATCAAAGACTGTGACAATGCTGTTAAACAAGAGCTTTATTTTATTAACAATTAGACAAGAGCAGCAAAACTAAGATATAAAGACAAACAGGAATTGACACATGCAAAGACGTGTTTCATTCTTCTGCAATTGCAAAACTGTTGACAGTAAAAACATCCAAAAACTACAAGGAAACAAACAAAAAACAAAATGTTCCATCGACCTCAAAGATGCCACCGAGTATTTGCCGACTCCCAAGTGCTTGTCAAACCTTCAGACATTTTTCAAAATACTGTCATACGTAGGTTTGGTTAAAATGCCAAACTGAATATGAGAATGTGATGCATGGAATCTGAATAATTCATGGAGAATAAGGATCAACATGGCCCACTCAAGGAGATGATCAGACCCTAACCATCAAACTCATACTGATATTTTCTAATTAGATACTTCACAAACAGGCTTTTAAAAGTAAACAATCCTCTAAAATCTCTCTTCACTGGGCATTACATCTCCACTAGTGCAAGTCATGTTGATTCCAATGTTCATCCGTTATTGGTTGGTTTAGGTATCTTGGGAGAGTCAGAGGTCCCACTTCTTGGCCTTGATGAACTCAACAGTCATGAAGGAGGAAGAAAGAGTTTGGGTGTAAGGCTTAAACCAGTTGTACAGCAGCAGCCTGAAGATAACCCTGCAGATACTGAAGAGCTTCTGCTGGCAAATTGGTGCTCAACATGGACTGCACCTGTGACACAGAACATAGTGTAAATAGAGCATATGCTGTACATCTAAATGTGATGCTTTAATGTTGACCCTTGGGAGTAGCCGAACCTAAGCATATAACTTCACAATGACTTAATAAACTCACTCTTCCGGGACAAGCGGTGGAAAGCTTGTGTAGCGACTGGGCAAGAAGGATTTTAGGATTACTGACAGCATCTCCAATAGGGTCGTGCTCTTTCTTGCCAGCAAAAGCGAGTTGCGAGAAAGCGGTCTGGTATCCTGGCGTGTCTTCGATGTCTATAAAGTGCTCATCATCTGGGATACTGTCGTCTTCTGGTAACTCAAACAGACCAATCAAAGCCTGTAGCAAGGGGTTCCTGAAAAGCACAGCACAAACCACTGTTTAATAAGTTTTACATGATCACATAAGATCTTACAATCAAAAAGGGACCTAGGAGCCTACATTGTATCTGCATATGACTATCTTCATAAAATATCATAATTATCTTTCTATGTGTTTATCAAAACAAAGAGGTAACGGGTTTGGAACAACTTGAGGTTTATTAATTCATGACAGAATGATAATTTCTGGGTGAACTATACCTTTAAATTAATCATTATAACATAACATTTCTTTAGAGATAAATCAAAGTTACTTTAGATTGTGCCCGCTAAATGTTAAATGTAGGGAAAAATCACCAAGAATTTCAATAAATAAACTTAAACATTGAAAATTGAATGCAAACATTATTTTCGTACCAAAGTTTGGTGTATTCTGTGTCCATCATTGCAGGACATTCTGTGAGGACCTTAATAATGCCCACAGCACAGATTTTCTTCTCCACCTGTCCTGAGACCTTCTGTACCTCAGGAATGACAATCTTCTCCAGGACCATGCCAAACATCCTGATAAAAGACAGTAGAGCTGAGATCATTCTTTAAAGGTGCTTTGACAAAATACATACGTATAGTACCAAGGAAAACAACTTGCTTTGGCTGGATGTCATCAAAAATCTCCTGCAATGCAATGGCGCCATACTTCACACTGTAGAGATTGATGAAGACAAGAAAACCTGTAAAGAGAAAAGTGACTTAACACCGAAACTATCCTAATCCATAAACCCATTTAAAACAAATAGCACACTGTCCTGTAACTTACTTTTAATGTATTTTGTGGTTTTGGAGCTCTGGAGTCTCTGGAACAGCAAAATAAAGATCTGCTTCCTATACTGAGTGATGGAATCTCTGCAAGAGACAGAAAACACAAACAGTGAAGAGCAAACAACTGAGATCAGACTCCTATATCTTACACAATCAGATCTCTTACGGTGGCATGTGTTCCACAATGCTGTTGAGCAGATAAAACCCTTGATGGTCATTGGCCTTGGATGCGATGAGTTTCTGGAACACTCCGAGAAGACCAGGCTAGAAAAGAATAGTGTTGATAAAGCCCACAGTACAAAGGGAGTAAAGCACAGGCATTTAAAGCCAATGGACCAAAAACCTTACTATCTTATCAGCTGCAGAGCTTGCGATAGCGGAAGCCCCTTTCTCCAGGTAGGCCTGCAACAGCCGGACGAGAGGAGGGATGTTGCCTGTGCGCTCCCACAGCACAGGCTGAAGCAGATGAGGAAACAGAGCCATGTAAGAGACCGGGATTGAGTCAGTGTGAATCTCCAGAAGTAGGGACATGACTTGAAAGACATATGGTACAAACTCTGCGAAGGGAGATGGAACATAGTGAGTCTGGGATTGTTCAGGAATGTTGTGAACTCACTGACGGCAGTTTTGTAAGGGGAATCTCAAGTTGTTATTATGTGCTTAACAGTGAAACTCACCCTGCACATCATTTTGTAGGATCTCAGTAAACACAGGGAACAGGGCCTCTTCAAAACTGCCAACTGTGTTTGGATTTGCCTTGCAGGTGATCCTAATGGACAGGCACAGTGACTCAAACAGGTAATGGTTGAAATGTGGTTTGCTAGGATTCTGTAGAAAAAAAATAATTTGTTTATTTTGATAGTTTGAAAATTCTAGTTTACATCAAACACATTTCTATTGTTCCATCCTGCCTTTAGGACCAAGTCCTGCTTGGGAAATGTCCCCTTTGAATGGATGGTTATTTCTGTGTGTCCTATCAAGTTGTCCAATGTCATGAACTGAGACAAGGACCACGTGACTGGACACCGACCACTACATTTATTTCAAGCTTCTCATAAAACAATTGATTTAAATAATCTCACCTTGCTGACAAGGAGGAGCTTATGAGTGAGCTGGCCAATCAGGTTTGCGATGTAGGGAACAATGGCCTCCTGCAGGAGTGAAAAGCTCCTCATGATGGCTAAATAAAATAACCATAGTTGATAAGAACAAAGCCACAAGACAGAAATCAAACACACATTAAACATTTAGTGTTTCACACATGCTAATGCCATTCCAAACTGTCTGATTTTGTTCTTCGGAAAAGGTTTGGGATGGCAGAGCAAAAGAAAATTAAAACCTACCCTTCATGATGTACTCGTTCTCAGAGGAGCCAGGAATTGCCAGAGCTTTAAAAAGATTGTTGAGTAACTGCTCTGTGAATGGTGCCATTTCAGCAGGCGAGATGCTACAAAACATTTATGAAAAACATCAGTGACCTCATACATGTAACAGATTTGTCTATCAGTGGATAAGCTCACAGTGTAGAGTTGTTGGCTCCTCTCATAGTGAACAGTCTTTCTAGTGCATGAGCAGCATATGTGTGTTGGACTATACTTTCTGCTTGCAGATGAGCCACAAGCAGAGGAACGGCCTGCAACAGGTGCTCCTTAGGAAGCTAGAGGAGAAAGACACCCACCCAAAGATTAACACTGCTGAGCAAATGACTATCAGCATTGACATTCTATTCTACAGTCTTATTTTAGTGTGAAGGTATAAATGTACCTGACTTCTGAATGTCATGACATATTTGATTGCATCTGCTTTCAACACTGGAAATTCATTCACTGAGGAACAAAAAAGAACACTGCTTTCAATCTAGCCTAGATAGATTTGACAAACACTACTGTGAGAAAAAAAGAAAAGAGAATAAAGAAAAGCATTTACCGTTTGGTGATTTCAGATCTACTAGAATGTGGTTCGCAAAAAATTCAGACAGATTCACCAACTCATTGGCCTGTGTTATTCCATGCTGTAAAACACAAATACAAGTAGAACTAATAATATAAATCCCACAAATGAAAAAATTGATGGTTGGCTCCCCGCAGGAAAAACCAACAGGTGCTTCACAAGTTTGCATGGTGCACTGTTTTTAAATCTGCTTCAGTTAATTTTAGTTTTTACAAATTAAGATTATGAAACATGTGTGATGAAACTTTAGTTTTCAAAATAAATATTCTGTTCCTATTCGTGGTTCTCAGGATTATCTTTTAAAGTGAGGTCCAACAACTTATTAACATTGTTAAATGATTATGTTTGACATCATTAAGAGAAACTCACCTTTTGTGTTTGAGCTTTGGAGGCGAGGGATGTGACAAGGTAGATAGCAGCATCTTTGTGTTTCCAATTCACCCCCGGGTTCTTGGTGTACTCGGTCAGCATGGAGTTTACATAGCCAGAAAAGATACTAGTCACCGGGCCCTCGAAAAACTTACACAGGCCTCGCACCAAATCACAAGCTGCTCTACGCCTCGTGTCGATGTCTGCATACGCAGCAGAGAGAATTCAGTACAGAATTCAAGAAAGGCAAGTGTACGAACATAACGAATGTTACAGAGAACCACGATACCTGAGCCTTCAAGATCTCTGATGATGTACTCCTCAGAGTTATCTTCAAAAGCCTCTTCATCAGCAGCTGTTTACACACAACATTAAAAAGATCCATATGATGTTTGTTTCATTGCTTATAAAAGAGATTTTCTCAGGCTGTCACATACTTCTGAACTCCATGTTGGGGACGATGACCTTCTCACAGATGCTGGTGAGGATATTCTGGTCTTCGAAGAGATTTTTATAATGTGGTCGCTCACACACTGAAGCCAAAAACTGGATCGCATTGCTAACAAGCTGCAACAGAAAAAAAATCTAAACTGAACCTTGATTTAAGTTTTTTTTAAGACAATGTAAAAATGGTAACTCAACTTAACTGTCGACTACATAAATATGTACAAAATATAAATGATTTATTATTATTAGTTTATATTCCAAAAATAATTTTGTGTACTGACCAGGTCGTATTTGACCTCCTGGCCAGTTGTGACCAGCAGATTCCAGATAGCCGTGACAAAGCGAGGCAGGTAAGGCTGAAACTCTTCGTCATATTTTTGAGCATAAAGTGCTGCGTTATCACAAATTTGAGATTTTAACATCTCCAACAGACCAGCCTCCTCTTCATCCTAGCATAAATAAAAAATAACTTTAAAGCTTATCATCATCATCATCATCATCAAAATAGCTCATAGCTCATAACTCACGTCTGTTTGTAACAATTTGTTATCCAAAGTGAGTAAGTTATGAAAGTGTGTCATCCATGTCTCCATGTTATCCTCGAAGAATTCTGGTAGGTCCTGAGATAATCAGAAATATAATTATGTTAAATATGTAAAATCCTGAATCACCACGAGGGACAAACATTATAAAACATGACTGTGGATGCTACCTGGAAGTTAAGGCTGTAGAAAACCTTTGAAATGAGTGTTAGGGAGGAGAAAAGCACTTTCAGGGCGTTCACATCTGTGGCATGAGTTTGACACAGATCAATTGTAGCCTATAAGTAAAGCATAAACATCAGATATCAACAAGTGCTTTCAAGAGAATAAACAGCCAAGATTGAAGATCTGCTTATTGTTCCACCTTGAAAAGTTCAGTAAGGGGCTGGGCAAATGTGTCAAGCACAAGCTTGATCTCTGACCATAGTTCATTGGACTTGAACTCATGACGATATCTGAAAGACAGAAAGTATCTCAGAAACAATGCACAGATTTTTTTGCACAGGAGTAAGAAACAGATTGATTTGTCGAGCATCTGAAAAGGTTTTTGACATGGTTTGAATACCTCTTAAATAGAGAATGTGCGGTGCGAAGAATTCCATTGATGATGTGGAAGTCACCGCTCTGAAAGCGCGTCACCATCTCTGTCAAGAGATCAGGCCATTTCTGAGGGAAGTCCTCCCGCCCGATGATGCTGATAGCATCACTAAGCTACAGATAAATGAGTCGGTCACTTAAACAGTGCTGTGTGCTTTTAGTAGACCTTAACTCTGTGAGTAACCTGTGTCAGTAAGGATACCTGCTTTTGTATCTGCTCTGGGCTGGTCAGCATCAAATTCACAATGTTAGCTTTGATAGCCGTTCGATCAGCCTCAGATATTTTGTTGGGTTCATCTTCAATCTGAGGAAGAGAACACTCAATGTATAAAACACAACCAACACCCAACATCAGGTTAAGAGACACATTTGAAGAGCAATATCAAAGTGAAAACAGTGTCATTAGTTAGCCACCCTCCAAAAACATGTATGACTTTCTTTATTCCGCAGAACACAAGATATTTTGAAGAATGTTAGGAAAAGGCACCCATTCACCTGCATCGGTTTTATGCACAATAGAAGTGAATGGATGCCACTGCTATTCAATTACCAACTTTCTTCAAAATATCTGCAGAAGAAACACCAATGACAGCATTTCTGTTTTTGGTGCAATATCACTTTATAATGTTTTTATGCAAACTCACAATACGCCAGTTTCTCTTGATGTAGTTCTTAAAGGTGACGGCCGAACAAACACGGATGACATCCTCTTGGGATTTCTCCAGTACAGTGAGCAGTAAAATGGGGTAGTTCTGGTTCCCTTCCACTGATTCCAAGAATTTTTCCGCTGAAATAAACACGAACATTGTCAAACGGCATGAATGAAACGAAACCTCTATATATGCCTGATGTGTATAATACAGAACTACAGCGGGACCCTACCGGTTTATTCTTATTACACCAGAAAAACTTTAATAATTTTTATTAAATAACTTTAAAAAATCGTTCTCTGCTTCAGTTCCTCGATGGTGGAACGATCTGCCTCTGGCTTCACGCTTGTCAGACTCGGTCTCTATATTTAAAACACCTAAAAACTCATCTTTTCCGGCTACATCTAACTCACTAACTCACTTCTTTTCTAACTACTCACTCTATCAAAAAAAAAAATCTATATATACATATATACTTTTTGTAACTTCTCTCTCTGTGTAACTCGGTAGCATTGTTGTAGCACTTGTTAACCTATTGTTGTATCGGCTATTTACCGCTTCATTGTCTCCTCGACTATTGTAAGTCGCTTTGGATAAAAGCGTCTGCTAAATGACTAAATGTAAATGTAATAAAAACATCACACATGACAGATTTAACATCTCAATAAGTATAAGACATGACTTTCTCCAAGGCTTGATAAGACACAGAGCAAACTACAGCTGGGTCCACAAACACAGAAGTCCAGAAGACGAGGAACGACACAAGACGGAAGAGAAGGAGTCACCTGGGCGTCTCACAGCTGGATCCGGATTCAGTGTTTTCTGCAGATATTCTGTCAAAGATTGAAGGTTTCCATCATTCAGCTCCATGATCTCTACAGAGATGACAAACACATTTACATTTAGTCATTTAGCAGACGCTTTTATCCAAAGCGACTTACAATAGTCGAGGAGACAATGAAGCGGTAAATAGCTGATACAACAATAGGTGAACAAGTGCTACAACAATGTTACACAGAGAGAGAAGTATATAAGTATATAACAAACATATAATATAAATTATATATATCTTTTTTTGATAGAGTGAGTAGGTTAGAAAAGTAGTGAGTTAGTGAGTTAGATGAAATCAGAACAACTCATCCTGACATGTGTGCAACAAACACAACTGTTTCTGATGAAGGGTCATAAACATGTGTGTCCTGCAGTGTCTTTAGTGTCTTTAGTGTCTTTAATGTCTTTAGTGTCTTTAATGTCTTTAGTGTCTTTAGTGTCTTTAGTGTCTTTAGTGTCTTTAATGTCTTTAATATCTTTAGTACCTTTAATGTCTTTAATGTCTTTAATGTCTTTAGTGTCTTTAATGTCTTTAATATCTTTAGTACCTTTAATGTCTTTAGTGTCTTTAATGTCTTTAGTGTCTTTAATGTCTTTAGTGTCTTTAGTGTCTTTAGTGTCTTTAGTGTCTTTAATGTCTTTAATATCTTTAGTACCTTTAATGTCTTTAATGTCTTTAATGTCTTTAGTGTCTTTAATGTCTTTAATATCTTTAGTACCTTTAATGTCTTTAGTGTCTTTAATGTCTTTAGTGTCTTTAATGTCTTTAGTATCTTTAATGTCTTTAGTATCTTTAATGTCTTTAATATCTTTAGTACCTTTAATGTCTTTAATGTCTTTAGTGTCTTTAATGTCTTTAATATCTTTAATGTCTTTAGTATCTTTAATGTCTTTAATATCTTTAGTACCTTTAATGTCTTTAGTGTCTTTAATGTCTTTAATATCTTTAGTACCTTTAATGTCTTTAGTGTCTTTAATGTCTATAATGTCTATAATGTCTTTAGTATCTTTAATGTCTTTAGTATCTTTAATGTCTTTAGTATCTTTAATGTCTTAAATGTCTTTAGTATCTTTAATGTCTTAAATGTCTTTAGTATCTTTAATGTCTTAAATGTCTTTAGTATCTTTAATGTCTTTAATGTCTTTAGTATCTTTAATGTCTTTAATGTCTTTAATGTCTTTAGTATCTTTAATGTCTTTAGTGTCTTTAATGTCTTTAGTGTCTTTAATGTCTTTAATGTCTTTAGTATCTTTAATGTCTTTAATGTCTTTAGTATCTTTAATGTCTTTAGTGTCTTTAATGTCTTTAATGTCTTTAATGTCTTTAGTATCTTTAATGTCTTTAATGTCTTTTGCATTATTTCTGACAGAATTAATGAGATTTGCAGACACACATGTTGTTGTTAGGCCTGTTAGGAGTGAACCATTATGAACACATGACATGTAACTCACACACATGCACAAATGAACACAACACGACGATAATAACAATAAATGGTTTATAAAGAGACACAAATGTGTCAGTTTGGATCTTTATGACAGATGAAGTGAGAGAAATGCAGGCCCAGATCACATGCTAAGCTGTTAGCATCCTGAGAACACATGCTAATCACGAAAATCATCTTACTGCTATAGCTTTACCTCAGTTTATTATCCAAAACACGAATAAAAGACAATAAATGATAATAATTAATAATAAAAATGTATAATTATAAATCTGTGAAGAGCTGCAGCTCGAGCTTATTGAAGTGCACACGTGACCAGGTCTCACTGAACCCTCACAGATGGATGATATACATTCATGTGCGTGTTTGTTTATAGAATAAAGTGATATAAAGTGTCTTACCGTCACCTGTCTGTCGTGCTGCTGTGAAGATGACCGGAGACAACTTTCAAACGTCTCGCAGAAGTGCGCGGTCACGACTCCGCGCATGCGCACTAATGAGTCGCGCGCACATGTGTCACGTGTCGCCCCCTGGTGTTCTGTGTGTGCAGGTGCAGGTGAGCCCCATCTCATCATTTATATTTATATATTATATATATTATATATATTATATATTATAATAATGATCATTATATATTAGTATGCATTCATCATGTTTATTTTAATGTAAGGTATTTGTATTCATAAATCAAGGTTATACAGAAAACAGCTCTTGTTTTTGTGTTATTTCTCTTAATTTCAGCAAATAAATGAAGCTTCAAGCTTTAACATGTAATTAAAGAATTTGTTAGTTTTATGGACTTACTACTTAATTAGAATTAAAGATATCTACCTTTTATTTTTATAAATAGTTTCTTTATTAGGTTGTCTGATTTTTGAAGTTATGGCTAGTTAATTAAAACAACCAAACTGCAGCTTTAAATTGACTTGTACATACATTAATATTTGACTTAATAAATAGTTTTGTGCAATAAATAACTTTCTGTCATACATTCGTATAAAGCACTTAAATATGTGGACATGTGCATATGTAAAACACCTGTAGATATTCTACAACATCTGTATATACATATTATACACCTGTGCCATTTCACATGTAGCACCTCATAAGCTCTTCTGTATCATTGCATTTCCACCATTGTGTGTTTAATGTACATATTTATTTTTATTTATTTTTTTTAACTTTTTTGATCCCTATACATGTCTCTAGAGTTATTACTTTACATTGTGTACTGGAAGCTTCTGTAACCAAAACCAATCCCTTGTGTATATAAGCACACCTGGCAATAAAGCTCATTCTGACACACACACACACACACACACACACACACACACACACACACACACACACACACACACACACACACACACACACACACACACACACACACACACACACACACACACACACACACACACACACACACACACACACACACACACACACACACACACACAGAGACAGACAGACAGACAGACCCATCAACCCACCCACACACACACACACACACACACACACACACACACACACACACACACACACACACACACACACACACACACACACACACACACACACACACACACACACACACACACACACAGACAGACAGACAGACAGACAGACAGACAGAGACTCACACAGACAGACAGACAGACAGACAGACAGACAGACAGACAGACACACCCAGACAGACAGACACACACACACACACACACACACACACACACACACACACACACACACACACACACACACACACACACACACACACACACACACACACACACACACACACAGACAGACAGACAGAAACTCACACACATAGACAGACAGACAGACAGACAGACAGACACACACACACACACACACACACACCAAATATGTTATATTTCTTCGTCAAATATGTATTTTGTTAACTGTCAGATAATGTAAATAGTCCTAACTGCTCTTAATATTGCTATTTTTATTTTTATTATTATTACTACTTATTATATATATATATATATATATATATATATATATATATATATATATATATATATATATATATATAAATGTGTGTGTGTGTGTATAACATTTTATTAAATATTTCACATGCTTATAAGGTGCTCTGAAGCAAATGCATACAAACATCACAGACTCGCCACGCAGTAATCAACATGAAGTTATACTTAAAGTACATCAAAACCCATATTTTATTTTATGTATAGCAATACAATTTACATATTAAATAACACTATCATAGAATGCTTTGATATAGCTTTCAACAAAAAAAGAAATTAAAAAACGAGAAAAAAATTTGTATTATTCCAGATTACAAAAGGAGGTTATGATGGTGAAACCCACCTGCTTTGTACGGGAGAAACTTATTTTTTGATTTACAAGAGCCAGTCTATTGAACTTCTGGACAATGAAACAGATTCCGATTAGATTTAAATGAAACTTGAAAAATACCACAATCACTGCCTTTGTTCATGATTTATGTGTGTTTGGAATGTGATGTCAGCCTCCTGCTGAATGAATTGGGGACATTTTTATGTTAACCAGAATAAGGAGAACTGAACACAAAAAACAACTAAAATGAGTTAAAATATTACGTTTGTGACTATATGTCGGGATACAAAGCTTTCAGAAATGGACGGCGTGATGAAGCAACAGAAGATATCTACATATCATACATACAAATGCAACCTACAAGTATAATGTGACTGCGCGAGCAAAAAAAAATATTTTAAAATGCATCTCGTCACCTCGGATCATCTTGCGTGAGATACAAGTCAGAATCAAACCCCAAATGTTGGAGATGTGACTTCCTATTTTAGCCTCCTGACAGACCTGGTCAGACAGACATGTGTTCTATCCGTTTTCGGTCTCTACAAACCAAAAAAGCTTATTTTCACATCCAAAGGAATCACCATTCATGTACATTCTTGATGAAAAGAAAACAGAGAGAAACAAAGAGGTGTTGACCAACCAAAAAAACATGTTGCATGTGGATTATCAACCGAACGCAGTCTGTTTTCCAGACACTACCAAAAACATTCTTCTTAAAACTCTTTTGCCCAATATTAAAATAGACTTTCCTACAGTTTTCATGACTGAAGTGAATGACAGTTGTAGTCTTTGGTAAAAATCAATGAATCACGGGTCCCGTTGAAAGCGGCGTGTTCTGTAAGCAAGGCCATTGTGCTATATGACAAGAAAGGTACAGGAACGGCTTTTGCTTGTGTTTTTGACATGAACTTAAAACCTCAAATACAGTAGTCTGTTCAGCAATGCTTGGACTGAATCTAGAGTTTTCCAGTAAAAGCAAACACAACACACACACCTGCAGTGGTGAAATGAGACTGTACAGAAGGCATCGAGAGACTTGTTTACATTATTCTCAAAGGTAAGGTATGGGACGGATTCGTGAATTATTAAACCAACTCAGATGTATAAAAATACCAACTGAATCAGGTGGATATGAGAATTCATTCCTATGAGTACATATGTTATGCATCATATTATTTCATTTCTTATTCCATACTCAAGACAAGTAGCAGCTTGCAGCATATAAAGCAATGGAGAAGTCAATCCAGCAGGGGTGGCTAAAGAGGTCATGACCTCGGCGAATCCTTCAATCGATCGTTGATGGAAATGGTGACGGCGAACATTTACAAAAGCACAAGTTATTATGATTTACAATATATTCATATATATTAAAAGCAGAATATGAATCATACAAAAAGTTCACAGTAGCTGTTTTAATACCACCTTTACAAAGTAAAATATGGGTTCGACTAGAAGCGCAACGAATATATTATTTGAGGTGCTGGAAAGTTATCAAAGCAAACAAACAAACAAACAAACTAAAGAGTGGTCATCTGTAGTGGATTTCGCAAGTAGACGTGGACTTAATCTCGTCTTCTATGGTTTGAGGATCGTGGAGATTTTCCGGAGAGCAGCTGCATTGTGGGATGTCGAAATAAGGGCGCGAAAGCGAGATATGACCGAAAGGTCTGATGGGGATCGAGATGATGTCGTAGGCAGTAACACTGATATCTCCATAGTGCAAACTAGACAGAACTGTGTTTCGTTTCGTTTGTCGTGAACTCAAAAACATCGGTGCAAATGTTCAGTAGGATAACATTAAGACATAGAATGGCGAAAAAATAAATATCAAAAACTTTTTATCAGTGTAAAAAAGTAATCAGGTTATTCTTTTAACCAAGAGTTCTGGCAAAAAGGCCTCAGAAAAAGTCTGTCGTAATCCTTGAAGTTTTACAAAGTTAGATTAAGTGCCTGTTCGCGGGCTTCACACGAGCGACTCCATGCTCTCCGCCGGGTCCGACTCTTCAGACATGGCCATACTGCCATTCCTGTCCAGGGACATGGGACTGGATCCGTTCTCTTTAGTGCTTATCAGGCTGAGCATAGCTTTGTAAAGGTACTGGTACTGTTCCTGAAAAACAGAAGAGATGGCAGGGACATCAGAATTTCAGAACGGGAACTGGGTTATCAGAATGCAAACAGAACAAGCATTGTCCTACAAATCTTATTTTCAGAATGCTGGGCTGAATGTCGGGGAATGCTATTTAGATGTTGATCCAGATCGTTTCCATGCTATTATTTGGCTAAAAGAATCTAGTCTTCTTTCATATTCCGGTCTATAACTTTGCTCGAAAATTCACAAAGTACTTTTACAGGATTAAGGTTCAGGGTTAGTATTTTGGACCGTGCCACCAGAATTTTATTCTTTTTTATTCAATCAAAACGTCCCAATACAAATTTCTAAAGGTGGACATAGCACAACTCTCTTAAATATGCAATATGATTACTTTGGGTCCTGGCTTTAATGAAATTTTGAGGAATTATAACAGAAATACTCGTCTTGGCACACACTTGTTTCACTAGAAACTAGACACGTACAGTTTTAAAATGAGGGAAGAGATACAATCTTGCTTAGATCAAACATATAAAAAGCTGATCAGATCGGCAGATCAAAATGTAAGATTCATATTGTCCAAATAATAGGGTCTCATTGACCAATTTGCTGTTTGCATTTAATTATGAAAAATCAATTTAGAAACGGTTGATTTTAATATTTGATTAAAATGTTAGGTTTGCAGACAAAGAAGTTTAATGTTAATTCATATTCATATTCACTGAAACCCTACAAATCTTATTTTCAGTGCCTTCATTTGCCTATATAACTTTATGTATATAACTTTCTGTAAACAACATTGCACAAGATTATTATAAATGTACACATACAAAATACTTAATGTATGCACAAAGTGATAAGGTATATACTGTAAAAATAAAACACATTGTTAATGTGCAACAAGGAATCAACACTTAAAACATTTAAGAAGTATAAAGCCCATTTGAAGTCTTCATCTGGATCTTTTTTTACCACTTTCAAACAAAGCAAAAACATCTAGTGGTCAAAAAGTGAAAGAAATGTAATATTCCCATGCAGATGAGGAATAAAGGATTCCAAATAGGCAATTACAATTAGTACAATCATTATTTGTACCAAGATCAAACCATATGAACAGCTAATTTCACACCAGACTAAGTGCACAATATAACAAAGATCTCAGTATTCAGACAGATTTTGATGTTCAGCCATAAATACTCAAAAACCCTCCAGGAATGTAAGCTGAATTAGAACCTGAACCCAAACATTAAGAATGTAAAAATAAGAGTAGGTTTCTTTTAACCAACTGCTTTTATTCCATGGACGCACTTACAATGTCGGTAAAGACTCCAGGTCTCATGAGGTTGATCATCTTGGCCACCTGGTAAACCCCCACAACTCCTTCACTCTCCAGCTGTTGTGACAATGTGGTGAGAGCGCAGAGCATCCCAGCAGACACTGCTCCAAACCTGACAACACACAAACATTTACTTTATACTTACTTTCATTAGAATCTAAACCTGACGGATGTCGAATGGATGTCAATGTGGAAATTTCAACACGTTCCATCAATCCCAGTTTTTCTTTCTCTGATGATGGTGAACATCTCCCACCATTAACCCTCATGGGAATCAAATGCAGTATTGTCTGACACCCTAAGGTGCGTTGATCCAATTAGCCCTTACAAGTGTCCCTTAATATCAACAGACAACAAAACCACCACCAATGACCCGTTCATGTTTATTCATCACGGTAATGAGGTATCTGATAAAGCAAGAAGGACTAATTGAGATTTTCAAAGTGTCCAGTGTTACCATGGTATCACCCGAAGAGGTTTCAGTAACACGGCGGTGTGTTCATTAGCACTGAAGATATGCTGGTCGAGCGAGAGAAAAGATCTGTCTCTCCTGCGGAGTTATTTCTGTTCCTCTAGTGTTTCATATACAGAACTGCTTCTGGCTAGAAGGATTCGCAACTCTTTGTGATTGAGATTGGAAGTCCTTTTGTTTTCACTCAGCAGGATCTGAGACTCAACCAAAGACTCTTTGAATCTTCAATGAGCTGAACATGGAGGATGTACATGAAAGTAAAGTATGGAGAGGAAAGCTTTGAGAAATGATCAGGATGATTGCACTGGGTTTGGTTAAGCATGTCACATGTGAGGTGCAGCAGTACTATGATTGTAGAAATACATCCAGACCCAAGGATCTAATCTTTCTTAACAATTTACATAACAATAAAATCATAGGTAATGGCAGCAATGACATGGGGAGCTAAATGAAATCTTTTTTTAAAGATGTTTAAATCTGTACTCACTCATCATGTACTATAGTGGGTCCATCTCTTGTCATAGCCTCTTCTTTAATGACGTTAATGAGTTCAAAAGTGCTGCTGATGGGAGCATCAGGGTTCGGCCACTTCGGGCACTGAAAATGACGAACCTCTAAAACGTAGTCATCCTGACAGAGAGAGAAATAGAGAGAGAGTGACCGAGAGACATGTTATAGAAATGGGCTTTGCATAGCCTTCAGACTGCTTTTTTTATCTTGTATATTTTCTCTATTCTTTTTTACAAAGGATCAATATTAAATAATAATTTTTTATGGTAAATTATGATAAAATTTAAACATAGTACATATGACTGTAATATACTATGGTATATAATGGTATATATAAGTACATGGAGGCTATAGGGTAATAGGGCTATTCTTGGTTGACCTGCATCAACGTAAATGCTTTAATTTAAATTTTTACTAAAGTTCTTAACAGGTTTAGCTTGAACCGCTTTTTATTTGAACTTTATGTTAGAATCTTATGTAATGTTTATTTAATTGTATTACAATTTTAATAAATATACAAAATATTAAATAAGTTATATTAATCAATATCAATTAAATATTTAAATAAATAAATAGTGTAATATTATAATATAAAATAATACATAATAATAAATATTGTTATTATGTTTTAATACATTTAATTTTATTTACAAAAATAATATTTTTAAACCTTGGAAGCTATGGAATGCAATGTAAAGATTTAGAAAGATAAAAATAAACAAATACGTTTTTAAAAAGTTGTGGAAATATGTTTTATAAGCTGCAAAGATTGTTTCCTAATTTATTTAAGACATGTTGTGATAAATTTGTACATGTAATTTTCTTCTTATTAAACATATACATTTAAATTTGATAAAACATTTGGTCATGGATATGTACATTAAAGTCATGAAAAAGTCATGGACTTTTACTGGTCAAAACCTGAAATTTGACTTTTTGCCTCAATAAAGTTCTTTTTTACTGCGTATAAGACAGTTATTCAGTTTAGGTATTGTGTAGGATAATGGGATGTAGAATAAGATAATGCAACACAAGCCATTAATATGTGTTCTTTATGTAGTAGATGTGTACATGGCATGATTATAGTTAGTTCATAGTGTAAATTGAACCAGAATCTGGAGTGTTCCCCATTATTTATTTCAGTTTCTTTCTAATCTTCCGTTTACAATATTATGATACTATGATATTTTGCTTTTCACATTTCATGAGTCTTTCTATATGTGTACTATGATGATTCTTGTCTTGACATTCTTAAATAAACACCATTAAGTTTAATTTCTTCATCAGGTCCACAAACCTGTGTGGCCTCCAAGATAAAGTCGTGGATGATGATCTGCTCCTCATTGGAGAGACAGAGTCTGTCTTTACTGATGAGAGTGACAGTAAACGCCTCACAGTTCATGGCTTCCTCTCGACTCGGCCAATAGACAAACTCATCCTCCGCCTGCAGGGACCAAACAACAGTGAGAGTTTTATCTGGGCTAAGAAATCAATGACTGTCAGAAAGAATGACTCGATTCTCATCAGTGCTCAAAAGAATGAGTCATCAATTCTTCTATAGGCCCACAACATTAACTCCAGTGGGGTATGATGCCTCTTAAGACATTTAAACGACTGGTCTTGAATGCTCACCAGGCTCTGGTTGTCAGGTAACATGACAATGATTTGAGCGTTGTGATCCCAGATCATCCTCCAGAAGTCTTTAGTGGTGTGAGGCAGAGGATGCTGGGTAATGATGAACTCATTACTCCTGTAGAAGCCCTGGAGTTTGGAAAAATCAAGAAATGAGGAACTTTAAAACTGGCTTTCAGCATCTTGAAAGCAACACATGAACAATGAATCTAGACATTTTATGTTAAAGGGATAGTTCACTTAAAAATAAAATCTCTATCATCATTTACTCATGTTTCAGTTGTTTTAAATCTGCATACATGTCTTCGGTCTGATGAGCATAGAGGAAGATATTTGAAAGAAAGCTAATAACAAATTGACATCCATAGTAGTTTTTGTTTTCTTCAATACAAAATTAGATATCTTGAAGAATGTAGGTAATTTTGACTACATTCTCATTTTTCTTATGGTAGTCATCGGTTACAGGGATTTTTTTCAAATATATTTTCTGTGTTTAGCCAAACAAAGAAATGTATACAAATTTTGGAACAACTGGAGGCAACCTTTTTCGGCCGAACTATCTCTTAAAATTTTAACGTAACATGATAAATGATCATTAGAAAGGATGTTAACGTTGTTTAAATGCATCTAATGAATAAGTAATACATTTGGACATTAAAGTCGAGCTGTAAAGGGGCTAACAGGTACTCACCATTATATAAGATGCATTGATATAATCAGTGCCTTTCATCCCTGGCAACGGTGCAAGGCCAACGCGGGCTCTTTCCGCTGAGAGAGACAACAACAGCCAATCAGGTGGCAGAATGAGAAAACAGGTCAGTGAATGATCTAATTAACCCAAACAGTGTTGCAAGCACATTTATGAAAATGTCTATGGATACTAAATTGTTCGTGCACGCATATGAAAAGAATAAAATATAATATCTTAAAAACAGAGAGGGGTTTATTATAAAAATAGTAAATAATTCAAAGCCAATCAAAATCTATTGAATTGTAAAAGCTTGTGTGGTTATAAAGCATCCTGTATTCTTAGAATAATCACAATGTTATTGTCTGTAAATATGGATGCTAATGTAGTTATTGTCTTGGTGCGAGTAGGATTTTATTAATTGTTACTCACATGGGACGACTGAAGAGTTGCGATTCTTCTCTTTGTTACAGTCTTTCTGAGCGCTGAAACATTCCACAAATCTGGCATTGCATTGAGTCACCAACTGTATATTACATAAGAGGAAAAGCATTAACTCTTCTACAGATTCTTCTGCATCTCTACCTTATAAATTCAACAGAAACATATTCTGTCCAGTTGTAGTCCAGCAAATAAAAATTCATGTGAATCGATAGACAGGAGTTGAAGTCAGACTAAAAATAACTATAAAAAAGGAGAATTTAGGGCTCAATAAAATATTTTATGAACTCATGAGATTCAAGTGTACTTCATAAATTTCTCCGCGTACATAGCTTTTCCACTAGGGTTGAGCTTTTATTTTTAACTTGATCTTTTAAGTGATACATCTGAAAGTCAAGTGTGTTCAATGTTACAATTATTTTGTCTAACATAATATTTAAAATAAACTACAAATAAATACAACAACGTAGTGATTTATAAAATGTGTTATTTGAAGTGTATTGTTGCCTTGTTGTTAAAGCTTATGATTTTAAAATACAATAAAAAGTTTGAGACCACCAAGATCAAGCCAACTGCATAACAATAAGTCAGGATCATCGGTTTATTAAACTAATGCGAAATAAATGGAGTGGTGAAGGAAATTGTATGTTTATCCGTGAAAGATTTATTTATTTCATTTGGATTACATGCCAGTTTGGTTTACAAATTATTCCCATGTCCCGCAGCAACATGTTAAACAAACCCACCTTGAACTCTTTCTCCAGTCGTGTTTTGCCTCCAGGTCCGGGCGTCAGGATGCTATTTACATAACTGTGAAGCTGGCTGGTGTTCACCTCTGTTTCTTTACCGAGAATGGCTTCTATCAAGGCATCATGGATGAAGATGTACTGCTCCTGAACACAGAGACATCATTTAATGTAAAGTGATTCGCAAAATAACCGCAAGCCTGAATCAAGCGGGTTACTTACTTCTGTTTGGACCAGGTAGTTTCTCTGAGTACGTATGTGTTTGAGAAAACCCAGCACGTTCACACAGCCCTTGTCTTTCAGCTGCTGTAACATGCTGTCGATGACGATGTAAGTTCCTGTTCTGCCCACTCCCGCGCTGAGAAACACATAACAAACACACAGCTTGTTTATTGTGGATATAGGGATGCAGGAGTCCATACCATAGTAACACTTTTATATGAGAATGGCATCGCTTGACCCACACTAGACCAAACAGGTCAGCTGATCTTAAAATCTAAGTTGTGTTTACCTGCAGTGTATGAGCATAGGGCCCATCTCCGGAGTCTGTGCGGCAGAGGACTTCCTAACAAAGGTCAGGACAGGAAGTGTGTATTCAGGGACACCCATATCTGGCCACTGAGTGTAATGATACTGTAAGACTGTTCTTTCACTCTGACGGCCTTTAGAATTGCCCTTCTGACCCTGAAAACACAAACACAAAATTAAGCAAAAATTAACATCTTGCATTTAAATTCATATATTTAGGATCATTTAATAAAAACATAAAATCTATAAACAATTAATTTAATGTTAAGTTTTTTTTATTTTACAAAATGTTCTTGATAACACAAAACCTACGCACAATTTGACCAATAAAATAGGTTGGGAAAAAACTTTTATATAACATTAAAGGGATACACTAACAATTAACTGTTTTCCAAACCTGTATAAACTTAATTGTTCTGCTAAACACTAATAAACTATTTTAAAGAATGTTTGTTGAGGCCCTATTGGCTATGATAGTAGGAAATATTGTACTATAGGAATAAATAATGCCCTAGAAATGTGTGGTTGCTCAAATTCTTCAAAATGTATTCTATTGTGGTATTCAATGCAGATTGTAATATAACATAAAGAATTTTCATTCTTGAGTGAAAAAAAAACCTCAACATCTTTTCAAACCTGTATGACCTATTTTCTTCTGCAGAACACAAGATAAGAATTTTTGAAGAATGTTGATAATCAAAAACCAGTGGTCCCCATTCACTTCTTTTGGATGGAAACAAACAAATCCAAGTGAATGAGTGCCAAGGGTTTCTTTAGCCAACATTGCTCAAAATGTATTCTTTAATGTATGAGGTGTGAAATGACAAGAGTTTAAGAAATGATGATCAAATTTCATTTTTGGGTGAACTATAGTAACGTGACACTGTTAAATATTTATAAACTAAAATGTATAAACAGTTCAGTAATTTAAATGTACTTTTTAAATTTAGTTAATGAATACATTTACACATATATAATTAATTGAACCATTTATACATTTAAGTCTTTCACTTGGAAGAACTATTATCAAGTCGTTCCGCAAGATAACATTCATAAGTCCCTTAAAAGTCTAGTACTATTAATAAGTTTTTCCAGAAACACAAAACCAAAAATACTCAAATGCCGTCTCAATGCTTTTCTAAGTCATCAAACACAAAAAACACATTTAATCCCAACTTCCTCCTCGCCTGACATTCAGACTCGCTGTGCAGATCTTTAATATCACAGCGGGGAAGTGTGTCAGCTCTCTAACATTATTACCATACAAATGTGTTTTTTTCTCATGTGCATCAAACGGTCTGCCCCTGAACTCATACTGCTTTAAAAAGCCTCTCTTTCCTCCCTCACAAAGGCCTTTGTGTGACTCAGCGTGTCATGAAAGAGATTTTCTGGAGAGCAGATCACCGTTGCCTACACCGTGAAGGCCAAGGCCTCAAATAAGCTTCTTAAGACATCCCCTGGATTTTAACACCCAGGAATATGAGCAACTGCCATTTTAAGTGTGTGCGTTTGTGTTTCTAAAAAGATTTGAGGAAGGGCAATGTTTACCTTCTTTACTTTGGTGTTTCTGATGGTGAAGATGCGGAGCGTATAACAGGCCATTACTTTGGTTTTCTTCAAGGTCACCACAATATTGCCGTACTCCTCACTGTTTTCTGTCGGCCAGTACTGGTCACATTTTCTCTGTTACACACATATAAAACCAACTTTAGCTTTACTGATGGATGACGAAAGCAATCTATTCTTTCAAATGGTTTGTAAAGTGACTTACTCTGCCTTTCTCCACCAGATTAGTGATCATGACGATGATGCAAGTGTTTTGTTCCCACACCATCCTCCAGAAGTCCTCAAATGTCGACTTGAGCGGACCCTGTGCTGCGATGTATGCCTTGGGTTTATTGTAGCCCTGTGGACGTGGGATGGAAACATATTTCACAAACTGTCAGTGAGGTCATCATACTATAGGAGTCCATCAAGAAGACGTAATGTAGACGGCACTCACATCTACGTAGTTAGCGTTAATGTAATCACTGTGTTTGGAGTCTTTGCCAGCCAGAGGTCTAAGTTTCACTCGGCTGTGGTCATCTGGAAGAAGAAGAGGAACAGGAGAGTTAGATGTATCTGTATGTACGTACACAGAAAGAGAGAGAAAGAAAGAGAGAGAGAGAGAGAGAGAGAGAGAGAGAGAGAGAGAGAGAGAGAGAGAGAGAGAGAGAGAGAGAGAGAGAGAGAGAGAGAGAGAGAGAGAGAGAGAAAGAAAGAGAGAGAGAGAGAGAGAGAGAGAGAGAGAGAGAGAGAGAGAGAGAGAGAGAGAGAGAGAGAGAGAAAGAGAGAGAAAGAAAGAGAGAGAGAGAGAGAGAGAGAGAGAGAGAGACAGAGACTCACAGGCTATGATGTTTATGTATCTGTTTTTGTGCTTGTTGTCCGGATGATTCGAGTGTTCTGATGTAATCTTCATATCTGCTGTACAGCGCTGCACTTCCTACAACACACAAATGAACATTTATGCATTTGGTAGACATGTTTACCTAAAGTGACATACTGTGCATTTCAGGTTTTGAACACACTTTTATCAGTATATCTTTATCTTCAAGTAAAATCGTGGTGTTGCTAGACAAATTGAGCTACTCAGAAAACACTTACAGCAGTGCACAAGAAGAAAAAATATTTTCCATTACTGTTATGTCCAATGCATGCCATTTTAGTTAGGTCAGATCCTATGCGTGTGTGTTCTGCTAATGTTTCACGTATAGTAATAATTTCCCAAAAAATCAACCATTCCCCATCTCGTGGTTTCATACCTGTAGATATTTTGAAGGTTATGAGCCGTAATAAAAACTTCTCATGTGTGGAAACAAAACTTATGCATGAGAATGGTTTCCAGTTACCAACATTGAAATGATGAGAGGTAAAGGAAGTAAATTATGACAGAAATGTAGTTTTTAGGTGAACTATCACTTTAACAAACCATGCCTCATGCTGTCATTCTATAAAGTAATAACCTTTTTACTCTTATTACTTTCATTTAGTCATCAAATGCAATGACAATCTAAACATTATTGTACACTAAATTTCAAATAGCTGTTTCCCATTTTTATTATTTTTCAAGTAAAATGTTCTTTTACTTTCAGACCCTGACTTTAAACGCAAGTATATAATGTTGCTCTAGCTTTTTACTAACCAAAGTCAAGATCTGCTGACTTCACAGAACATCACAGACAAAAGTTAATATTTATTACTGAATATCCCAAAACAAAAGCACGAGGATGTTGTTCCAAGCCTTTGTAAAAATCAATCCTTATTGCTCTAATTATTTGGCTATATTTTCCCCACTCTCTAACTTTACTCTTCTTTTTCCTTCCACGGATTCCCTTAAATATCTCTGTGCCAAGCCTAGCAAATTCCCTTCTCTCTTCCCCAACTCCTTTGATTGCGTCACCGCAGCAGTGGCTTATTTTTTGGCCGGCCTGCACAAAGCCACTTGTCATCCGGAGGGGGTTTGGCTCTGAGGTCCTGTCCCATTCTCTAGACTCAAGGAGGGGAGAGGAGAGAGAGTGGGCGAGCATTGGAGGAGAAAGGGTTAGAAACTAAAAAAGAAACGTACTGAAGGAAAACAGCACCAACAAACCCACTTTAAAAACTTCCCATCGAGCCCACACACACATTCCGAGCCATGTGTCAATCAAGAAACAAAGAGGCCTAATGAGGGGGCATGGAGGAACCTTGGCGACGAATTACACACCTCCTCTCCTCTCCTCACGAGAGAGAGAGAGAGAGAGAGAGAGAGAGAGAGTGAGAGAGAGAGAGAGAGTGAGAGAGAGAGAGAGAGAGAGAGAGAGAGAGAGAGAGAGAGAGAGAGAGAGAGAGAGAGAGAGCGAGAGAGAGAGAGAGAGAGAGAGAGAGTTTCAAGGTAATGCTCAGATGCCAAATATCTCAAATTGTTCATTGATGTTCAGCTGTGGCCCTGACAAGAAGAGCAGATGTCGTGGCCCGACACTCAATGGATAGCTAATGACGGGCCATCCTCGTACAAACTGCTGTCAGATTAGTCCGACAGATCATTGTTGTGGTTTTTCTGGCTTCCAACTCCACAAAAACACACACCAGAGGCAGTCCAAAAACCATGTGAATAAAGACGCTGTGGCTCAGATTGTCTAATTTATTCTCACGGTGTGCGAGTTCAACTGGCTTGTCCTGCAGGGCCGCTCTGCCAGATATAACAAATATTCAAGTTGGGATCCCGGCCCAGCTGTTCACGGACAGCTACCAGAACCTGTCAGCTCCACCACTGCGATGAGACCAGCCGAACCACACCAGACATAACCGGTGTTTACGAAAGTCTGAGAGATTCATACCAAGTGTGTGTGAGAGAGGATCTTACCTCGAAGTCTTCTGAGAAGCCGTGCTGGTTATTGGAATAGAGCTCTGAAACATGTTTGATAAACTGCTTGACAGGAATGGCCTCCATATCATCTGAAACACAGCAAACAGAAAGTCCTATGGCTGTTGTGTTATGTCATGAGAAAGCCATTACACAGTACATTAGGTCTAGGAGGGATCCTATAGATCCTTATGACTTTGTCAAGGTAAACGCAACAATGGGCTTCTCTCTTTTACGGAAGTGAAAGTGGAACTATATTTAACAGAGAGTTAGTTAAATCCAGATCTGGTATGTAGATCCTTAATAAGGCTAGCTATTTTTAGGCTGATTATTATTCAGAGATCAGGGTTTAACTACAGGTTGTGAGCAGAAAAAGCCTAACCGAGTAATACTCCCCGTCAGAAACAATAAGTATAGTATAATGTAGCCGGGTTAAGTACAGTAACTTGAAAGTATAATGCTGCATAGTGTTAAATAGCATCAACATGTATAGCAGTGTTGTTATGTAAAGTATAATGTATGTCAATGTTATGAAGTAGAGTACATATGTTATCACAACTTTAATGTAAGACCTTAAACCTTAAAAATGGCATAGCATTCTACGGTGCAGTATTGTTTAGTAAGGCATAGTGTTATGTGGAAGCAATGCTCTAATATAACTGTTTACTGTTCCATGCCACCCTATAGTTGGCTGTATTATACAATACTATACTAAATGGCATTTATGTAGTATGCTATACTATTTTATTCTGTAATTTGTATACATTCATATATAGAATTATATACCATATAAAATGTTATAGAATATAAAATCACAGCAGTGCACAGTATAGTGTTGTTAAGTATAGTGCAGTGCTTGGTAGTATAGTATACAATGCACAGCTAAGGATGGTAGAAGGGTAGTGAGAGTATAGTTCAGAATGCATGTCAGTGGGGTAGTCTGAAACTATTTATGGCATTCTTATAGCACACTGCTGGACCGAGAAATTTCATGTCACTTTTGTATAACATCATACTTTATTTAAAAGGCAACGGGATTGCTAATGCTCGTGATCTGGAGATTTCTAAATAATTATAAATCATACTCAGTCTAACAAACACATTTTGGCAGCCAGAGCCTTTAGCCTAGGAACACACCGAGATATTGCGCCAGAAACAGAAGGCCCTATTTAACAGGAAAGCATCCATATTTGAAAGGACAGTGAACCCAAAATGTTGTATGAGCCAGAGCCAACAAAGAGAGAGAGATAGATAGAGAGAGACTAAATGGATCTTTGTAAATACCAAGCCGTGCCTTAGCCAAGTTGGCACACAGATGTCTAAATTGGATTGAGGGCACCATGCCACCACCATTGTGGGCTGTGCCACAGCATAACAATGAAAATTGGTTCCACTGAAGTGCTTATGGGAAAGCCCAAGCAAATTAATGGCTCTCGTCACATTAAGATCTTGGCTCTTCTGCTGGGACGGATTCCACCAGTGCGACTAAATCAGACTTGAAATCTTCTGAACCCAAATTCTGTCCACTTGTGTTCCAGCGCTCTCTGTTAATGGTTTACCCACACACACAGACAGTAAGCCAAAGTCACTGGCCAGGGAGACACATTTTCTTGGCTCTTACTCTTAATGGCTAATGTGAATGCATGTGTGTGAGAGAACTGAGGGTCAAGATGAATGCCACTCGAGTTCTCTGGCAACCGCACGAACACTTAACCAACCTGTAAAGACCTACATTTCCTCAAACATCTGTGTCTATATCTGGCGCACGGTCATATTTAGTTCACAAATATTAAGCTGTTAAACTCAAGTTTACATTAAACAAAAGTCAACAGTTTCTCAAGATCATACATCACACACTAGTGACCCTTAATCGTCGGAATTCTAATATGTTTTTTCATGGAATAAGCTTTAAAAGTTTTATTCTTAGGAATGAAAAAGCAATGTAATATTTGTTTCTTGCTCTCTTAAATAAGGCGGATGCTAACAGTTGTTCAATGTGACCATAGACATTGTTGAGGACCATCCAAAGTGATTGTTCACCCCACAAAAGTCATCGTTTATATTTCAAACCTGTATGATAGACACAGAATGCAAAAGAAGATTTTTTGAAGAATGTTGATTACTAAACAGCATTGACACTCATTCAATTCTAGGCTATGAATATATATATATATATAATCCACTGAACTTTTCTGGAAGAGAACAGCTGCTTTTTTCTCCGTTTCCAGTATCTACCGACTTCATCAGATCCACTATATGTCAAAATCAATGCAGCATGGATTTTTTTCAATAAAGGTTTATTATGCTTATCTCAAAAATAAAAATGCTGTATTAGTTCTACCACACAAACAACTGTGCGCACCATCCTGACGAGTTTAAAGTATGATATAACCCAAGGTGTACCCATAATTCATCAAGTAAACATAAGAATCATATGATCATAAGATCATATCAATGACCTCTTCAAAACCTGACGCTGGATCAGTGTTAAGGTTTAGTAAGTCGGTGATCTAAGATGTATGAGATTAGACTCACCTGGGATGGGAATAACAGGTATGCTCTCATTGGGCACAACTCTGGGAGAGTTGCTGTCCTCCACGTAAAAGTGAGCCGTTTGGAAACACCTCCTGGGTGAAAGGGACCAAAAACAAATGGAGAAACAGTGAGTAAGAAAAGCACATTGACATGCTTTAATGTTCAAATCAGGTGTGGTTTAGGTAACAAACCCCACCAGAGTAAACACAAACGCTGCTGGGGATGTTTGACAGGACCAAGGGGAACTTTGAACTCTCTCCAAAGAGAATATCGAACACTTTAAACACAGATTACATTTGCACACTCATGAACAATTTACAAAATTACATTTTTTTAAATCAAATATAGTGCTTCAATTGTGTGTATATACAGTGTAAGTATAACAACTCAAATATTTTGCCTAAAACTCACCAAAAATATTAGGTGTATATAACCTATATAAACTTGTTAAATAAATACTATAGAGAAAATAACTGTAAAATTTTTATCAATTCTTTTAATATTTTCCACTGCAAAAAAATCATGTTTTTAAACTTCTTTACTACTTTTAACTACTAATATTTACTAAACCAGCTGTATTATTTGTAACAGTGCACACTTTGAACCCTATTTTACAGTCAATGAATACCTTACTACCTTAAAGAGACAGTACACACAAATTCTGTGAGCATTTATTTACTTTTATATTGTTGTTTTTTTGTAAATTGACAACTTAGAACTAATTTTTTCAATTTTAATCAATTATCAAATATATTTTCAAATAAATTGTATATATTTTTTCTATGTTTAAAAAATTGAGTGCCTACTTCCCAATGCATTTTTATTGGATATCGCCGAGAGGCCTGTATGGTTTCTGCTAAACTTGTCCTTTAAACATGTTAAAACCCTTTACACAAACAATCATTTAAAATGAGTAGGTAAACCTCTAGGATCAATTCTGCCTCGTTATAACAAACATAAGCAAACATCTCTTTCCTCTCGTGGTCCATGACTTCCAAACTCTATATTTTCTAACTTTACATTTCAACCAGGCTGACTAAATTCAACAGAGTAGGCAACATTACAAAACACACAAACCTACTTCTCCTTCAATACAAAAACCAAATAAAACAAGATCAAGACGAGATACCAGACATTTGCTACAGGCGTCAAGTCTGAAAACAGGTTTTACTTCTTTTGTTAAACTGGAAAGAGAACCCATACAAATCTACAGCTAGTAACTAAACAGAAAGAACGTTTTTTGACGTCATGTCAACAAGCCAGCCAAGTTTTTGTCTGTCCTACCTGTATTTGATGC
>CM065662.1:3466497-3543997 GCA_033220385.1 Triplophysa yarkandensis | reverse complement strand
AACGTGTGATCAGGGACCCCAGAGAGAATTTATCAGCTGGCCGCCGGACACAGATGAGGGATTTATGTGAGGGCCCACGCTGACCTAACTAAGGATACAGCAAAGGGAAAAAATGTTTACAAATGAATCTTGATCCAACCCTAATGGACCTATTGCTGCTCGTGCGGTTGGCAGATCTGTAGATTTGTTCATTTCGCAGATGCTTTGTCGTGCCCAATTATATTTTGCTTATTTATTATGGATCTACAATAAATATAAAAAGGTTTTGCGAAAAAAGGCAATTTAACACCAGTTGGGTTACTAAAGTTACAGCTACATTAAAAAATACACAAATAAAAATATGATGTATATGGGATATCTGCAAATGACCTCTATTGTCCTTGAAAACTAATTTCTAACAAGTATTAGTTATTTAAATCTTTGAAATGGCGTTAATACATTAACCTTTTTATATTTACAGAACATTCGTTAGGCTATGTGGGATGATTTTATGAAGTGAATCATATTGGCACATTTAAGGAAACACAATTATTACTATACACAATTTCTAATTAACAATAACGGTGTAGTAGTAACACACATTGATTTTATTCGTAAATAACTTGCTGAAAAGATAAAAATGTTATTATCTATGTTTAAAAGGGAATATTCCAAAATTTTAAACAACAGCAACAGTTCTAAAATAGCCAAATTCCGCTTGAAATCCTGACAACCCTTGTGTATGACTGCATGGAGAAAATGTTTCACATTATAGCTGTTTATTTAAATATTGTGTATTTTTAGGATCACTAGAATATCGCGTATTCATGCTTTCAGTTTTCATCTTTAAATAGAATTGATGTTAAATAACAATATTAACAGAGCTTCCTAAAAAAGACATACGCATAACTTCGGCTAACACTGTTGCGCATTATTTTCCAATTATTTCTGGTACAAAACACACCCAAATAAATACACAAAGGTCAAATTCAACAAACAGTAGACAGCTAAATCTTTACAAACTGGAGATCAAATAAACAAATGTGTAAACGGCCCAGACACACGCACATATATCTTATTAATAGACACTTTCAGGCAGTCTCAGGGGTGACCATGGCAACATGTCCTCTGTAACCACTTCTGTGCACCCCCATCACTTCAACAATACCCTGAGGGATAACTAAAGCCTCTCTCTATCTCCCTTAAAGTCACCAGAGACACATCACACACACTTTATACACGCCACACACTTCTAACTGGTTTCCCTCAACACCACGGAGCCCCGGGGGACGCCGGGAGCCCTCCGAGTGATAAACCATCAGCTACAGGATTCAGACTGACACAAACACACAAGGCTGCCAAAGTCCAAAGCAATAAAAGTCATCACATCAGAGTAAAGACGTTCACCTGAAGCAGACTTTCCCTGATTCAATCACAGAATCACTCGTGTGTCCATCAAAGTCCATCAGGAGTGATTCAGTGATTCAGCGGGAGTCGTTCTGTCAGCGTGTCAGCGATTCATTGAGTCAGAAAGCAAGCTGTCAGTGTGGGTCAGTGACAGTGTCTCACCTCCAGTAGACGAGGACGGCCAGCAGAAGGATGAGGCAGAGGAAGGTGAGTGCAGACACCACCACCAGAGGAATGATCCACTCCATCCTGCCTGCTGCAGGCACCGGGTGCATACTGGAGATTACTGTACGCTCTGAAACACACACACACCTGCGTTACCATAAACACACCGAAGACATAACAAACAGACACTGTGTGTGGAAACCTAGTAAGCTTCACTAGTTTTGTTACGAAAGACATGAACAAAGAAATATAAAACACAACCGGTTGACTCACGTTTCAGCATTTCAAACATGTATGATTTTTTTCTTTTAAACACAAAAGAAGAAACTTTGAAGAATGTTGGGTCCCCTTTCACTTGCATGGTTTTGTGTCCATACAAGTAAACGACTAACACTGCAGTTTAGTTGCCAACTCCCTTCAAGCTTTCTATTTTGTGTTCTGCAGATGAAAGAAAGTCACACAGGTTTGAAATGTTAAGGTATGATATCAGGATTTGGATTTTGGTTGAACTATCGCTTTAAATTACATATGCTTAACAGGACGAATATACACTAGTCGTTGTCTTTCCAAAACCTTGGATATCAAAATCTATAGATTTTCCAGACATGGAAAAAGCACGTTACTTTATAACTGATCAAAAGCTGGGTTTGTAAAGTAATTATTTACACGGGTTACGTATTTGCAAAGCCCAGTGAATAACATAAATAGTAACTAAAAAGAATAATTTATGGCAAAAAAAACGTGAAAAGTGAAATGGCATATATGTCCTTCTTTTATAAATTATTGTAATCATTAATGCTTACTTAAACATTTTGAAGAAGTTACTCGATAATATTTTTTTACACAATAAGGATACACAAATATGCATTTTTTGTTTCGCACGTAAACGGACATGTTTGACTATTACCTGACTTTTCTTTTTGTGGAGATAAGCACAAGCGTAAGACGGCAAGTCATTTAAAATAATTTCAACTTTTACAGAACAGTCAATCAATCAGATAACTCAGGGCAGGCCAATCATTGTGAGCTTTGGTGGCAATTTCTGCTACTGTCACCAAACGCCATATTCAGACTTATAGTACGTGCGATTTTTTAACCAGCAATCAAAATATATTTAACTTTATTAATAATAGTTAATAAAAGAAAATACACAGACATCTATATTTGCGTCTGTCTAACATGTTTGTTTGGCTTTATTGAATGAATATGAATATTCAATAATAATGACTATAAGAATGTTATAGTTTATCTACATTACCCCTTGACCAAAACTTCAGACCAAACTGTTCACATTATTAGATATGTGTAATCAAAGATGATTTGTCTGATTTTTAAAGATCACTTAAAAAAAGAATTCCGGTCATATCTGTGAATAAACAAAAACCATAACCTTTCCAAACACACACAACATACTCCAATCCCATCCCGAAGAGTCAATCTGTGAGAATGAACAATAGTCTCACACCCAATCACGAGAACAGAGAGAAACCTCGAGAGAGACACACTCACATTCGTTGGATGACACATTGGTTGAACATCATTTTAGAGAGCTAAATATAGAGTTTCTCTGTCTCCCTTTCTGCCTTTATTTTGTATTATATGAAAACGTTTTCTGCTTTCATACTCTCTGGACCAGTGAAGTTGGCCAAACTTCTGCCTCCAAAACAACGTGTGGAATCATGAGAAGGAAGGAGGAGGGGAGGAAGAGACAAAGCAGATGCTGAGGAACGCTGACAAAAGTACAGAGATGAAACCATCAGCTTGCCGGGGACGCAAATGTTTGGTGGGAAAACAAGAATGTTTTGAAACTGGAATATAAATTCTAGAATTCTGATCCGTCCTAACAAACATCACAAATAATAATGAACTCAAAAATCAAATCAAAAAGAGAGATTAGAGGAATCGTACCTGTATGTATAGAGAAAGGTGGCAGGTGACCTCTGTCGTCTCTGCTAGGTTTGTTGGTTTGAGATGTGCTGTCTGGAGTCTCTGTTACTTCTGTCACACTCTCATCAACATCCTCCGGGTCTCTTGTAGGCATCACGTGTTCACCTTCTTTCCCAATTCTCGATGTGTTTTTCTCCACATTCTCCTCTGGAACACTAGAGGAGGCTGTGCTGTTTTCTTTCCTGCTTCCTCCTTTCTCTTTCGCTGTTGAATCTGGCGTCGCCGTGGGTGGATCTTTGGCCACTGTGCCATTCGCCTGTTTTTCGACAACATCCGGATCTCTGCCACTTTTAGTCTCCGCCCCCTTTTCTTGCTCCTCTTCCTCCTCTTCTCCATTTTTCTCGCCATCCTCATCTTCCCCCTTTCCTCCCTTCTCTCCTCCGTCGTCCGATCCCTCGCTCTCAGGGGCTGCAGTGCCATCCACGTCGGAGGCTGGAGAGGAAGTGGGTTCAGGAGTGGTCACAACGGGCTTGGCTGGGGTCTGGCGGGTGGAGGCAGGAGTCGGGGTGGAGGGTGGAGGTCTGGTGGGCCAGACGGAGCTGGGGAAGGAGGAGATGACGCCTCCGCTGAAACCCAAACCCGCTAGGAGGGTGCTGGTTACCACAGACGCCACGGTCGCCTGGCTCCCGCTGGACGACGGGCCGATTCCAGTCGCCATGGAAACGAAAGAGAAGGGAAGACCGGAGGAGGTCCAGGTGGAGGAGCCTGAGCTGATAGGTGCCATGTCTGCTGAGGATGCTGGGGAGACAGTCGGCTGGAGACAGAAATAAAAGGCAAGGAACAAGATGAAAAAAATCAGAAATCAATATACAAAGATGATTCAAAACTGTATATTAAGACTCCAAAACTAGTGAATGCATTTTTATTTGGTAAACTACAAAAATATTAAGTAGCATTTATACAAATTAAATATGCACAGTAAACAATTCATAAATAATAAACGTATACTATTTAAGAATTATCTACTGTGCATATTTAATTTGTAAAGATATTTAAACGAGCAGTGGCACCCATTCACTTCTATTATCGGGACACAAACCAAAGCAAGTGAATGCGTACCCGTTACTAACATTCTTCAAAATATCCCCTTTTCTGCAGAGGAAGAAAGCCATACATGTTTTAAATGACCAGATCAACACCAAAAACTTCATAATTAGTGAAAGAAGATACTCTGAAGTATGTTGGTAAGTAAAGAGCAGTGGCAACCATTAACTTCTATTGCAAGGATACAAAACCAATGCAAGTGAATGGGTGCCAGTTACCAACATTCTTCAGAATACATTGTTTGTGTTTTGCACACAGGTTTAAAATGACAAGAGGACGTGCAAATAATGAGACAACTTTCATTTATGGGTAAACTATCACTTTAGGACTTTGTTTGTGTGGACATTTAAATCAAACGGTGCTGTCACCTGCTGGTCAAAAGACAAACTCACCATTCCAGTTTTCACTATTCTTGTGCCCTCAAATATCCTTGTGGTGTTTGCTGTAACAAAACAAAACAAAGACAGCACATATCAGAAATTAAAATCAACAATTAAAAAACGTTAAGAAACAATTTTGTGTGTGTCTCTGTGTACCTCTGAAGAGCATGCTTTGGCTGAAGTCACTACGCTTGTCGTTCAAACACACCGCCTGGACTCGGAACAGGTACAGCACATCGGATGACACAGGAGTGATGATGGCCTCCTGAAACACACACGGTCACATATATATAAACTCCAGAATACATCTTCCTGTTAAACAAGAAGTATAAAAATTAGTTTTTTCTTGACGGGTCCATAAAAGCACCAAAGAAGAAAAGTACACACACACTCTCACACACACACTGAAGCGTGACCTCTCTTGACAGAGGTCTGGAGGATGAAGGTGAACGGCTTGTTCTTCTTTCCTTCATGTGACGGCAACACTCTTCTTCTCAAGTCATTAGCATTGAAAACAGACGATCTCCTGTCATATAACATTCATTACCACCTTAAGCACCTCTGAGCTCAGCTGCTATAGACAGACACTGGAAATCAGTGTGAAACACCACTTCATTTAAAATAACTATTTATATATTATGAACTTAAAAATCTGAGCTTTTAAATTTTAACTTCTTTGCAATATTACCTTGACCCTTTTTATACTTAAAATAACTCAGCACAATGTAAAGAAGATTCTGTGAATAAATGACATTTATATGTCTTATACTGTCATATAATGACAGTTATGATTTAGATCATGTCAAATGATTAAAATAATAGAGAAATGAACATGTAAAATAATATATTACATTATTTAACATATATAGAGTACAATTTTATATATAAACAGTAAAGTTTTTCAAATAGTTTGAAAATAGATTTTGAGAAAGTTATTAACATCATTACTTTATTCGATGTTATTAACCTTTTCGTCCTTTATTTTTTTACAAATATATTAAATGGAAATATATTTATTTCTTTTTTTTATAAGAAAGTAATAATTTTCATCTCATAAAAGTTTAAAATGGATTAGAAAATGGATTAGACGAACTAGAAAGCAGCCAATAAGACCCCAGAATAAAAAAACTCTTCAATACCGATGTCTTAAGTAATTGGTTAGTAAAATGCGAAATTCTAGGCTATTATAATGGTGTTTAAATGAGAAAATTCAAATAATAAAATGGAATCAAATAAAAGTGATGCTTTCTTTGGGTTTATAATTGAAATAGTAACATTTGTTTTTGTATAGCTTTAAGGAGTATATGCTTATTCTAATGTGGAAAAACTACAAATATAAACTATTACTGCAATTTAAAACAACATCAACTAAAACTTGAAAGACACATTCATTCTTTTTTTCTTTGAGAATAGTACTTTATCATATATCTATATGTCTCAAAACGCACCATCACATAATGACCTTTATACAGCTTTATAACTATTGTTGTTTTGGAAGCAAAGATGATGGTATAGATATTTTATTTGTGGAGACCAATTGAACAATTCTAAAATATACTGTATATTGTGTACATTGATTTTTAAAATGCAATGTTGTGTGTGTGCAGAGCTGGACAAGAAAGAGATTAAACAGAATAGAAAGATTGAAATTCTTAAGAGTAAAAATACATTTCCCAGATTCAGTACATCCACATACATATGAAGTCTTAACAAATCTGGTATAGCCCTGAAGTATGGCCAGTCTGACATTTTTTATTCTTTTCTCTTTATCAGGCCTATTCAAACCTCCAAACTGCTTATTTTGACAGTACACAAGCGGGCTCATTTCCTCTGTGAGAAATGAAGATTCAATACAATTGTAAGTGTATGAGCAATAGTCATTATCATAACTCACTTCTCCTCCGCAGGGTCCAGTGAACATCCGTGGGCTTTAGGCATTTGTAAATCTTGTGCTAAGTAAACGGCGCCAGCTCCTCTCCACACCAACACCCTTTTGATTTATGCAGGTCATGCCGTATTTCATCCCGTAAAGGATTCCCAGTCAAATATTACTTTAAAGTGCTGGCTTATTATAAATGAAAGCGAGTTAAAACTTCCTAAGTGAAGTTTCTCTATTGATTTAGAAGGCACTACCTTAAAAACTCAAGTCAGAATCTAACGTGACCCAGATAGATGCATCATGGGACAAAACCGAAATTGAAAATAAAGAAGTTCAAAGTAAAGGAAAAAAGAGAAGAGAAACAGAGAAAGTGGAATTTGATGTGACTGTAATGAAATTGTGTATCCGTTTCTAGCAATTCAGTATCTCAACCCCCCACGGACGAGAATCAGAAACCTCAACCCGTTATGAGCATCACACCCCAGCGTGTGCCTGATAGAAAGTCAAGAGAAATGGCACTAAAACACATGTGGAGTGCTTAAACAGTTTTAGTGCATTAGTGTTTTCAAACGGCGGGCTTCAAGGTCAAAATGTACTGCTGCGATCTCCCGCTGACAACATAAAGTGCAGTCTTTACTCATAGTCACTGCGTTTCTGCAAACACTGATCTGCGGCCTGTAAAACACCAGCCATTACAGGATATTATCAATGAGCTGAAAGGCGGGGTTGCACATTTCTGTTAAAATCACAAATACAAACACGCCACCTACTCTCATCTTTCGGTTTCGTCTGTGCTCGGCTCAGCTCATGGTCGTCCTATGCATTGCGTCCTTACCGTTGATTGGCTACAAGGTTGTTTTGGAGGTTAGTTCTGAAAATGCTCACCCCACCTTTAATATTAATATCCTTACATTCTAGGGTGGCTACACATAAACTCAGGCATTTATTGAGAACAAAAACACACTTTTAGTTAATTTTGTTAAGTATTTTAAAATGTATTAATTTTTTTAATTAAAATGTTCATGTTTTCTAATACAGGCAAACATGTTCAGTAGCTGTGATTTCAAAATTGGCCAAATTAATAATGATTATGATTTATGTCATATTTCCTCACTTCCTGCTATACTCACATATTTAAAATAATAATTGTTTTCACTCCTAGAGGAAAAATCTAGCCTTATTCTGTTACTTATAATAAATTCAGACAATATATCCAGGATTAATGAAAAAATATCCCTACGATATCCGATATGTCTGATCCCAGGATTGTCATAAAAAGCACATTCCACTCCTCACCAGTTTCTGATCGCTGCCTTTGACATATGTCTCCTCATATGACTCATCGTTCCTGGTCCAGCTGTAGGAAATGAGGTAGCTGATAATCGGTGGGTCGTAGGTGATCTCCGGTCGGGACCATCTCACCGCAAGAGCCGTCTTATTCATGTGCTGGACGTTCATGTTGATGGGAGCACTGCTGCATGCTGTATTATAGAAAGACGGAGAAAAAGAGAACATTAATATCTTCATCACAACCTTAACCTTGATCTCTTCTGAGCCCTTAGATCCCACAGCCACTAGATGGCTCAGTTACATCATCGACTGCATCCGGCCTGCGTTCACGTGTCCTGAATTGTGTTGTGCCCTCTGTAAACACCAGCAGCATCCAAGTTGCTGTTAATCTCCCCAGCAGAAGGTGTTTAATCACCGAACGTGCCGCAGTTTTGGGCTGCCGACAGCATGCGTGGGGGTGAGCATCTATTTGCAGAGAAATCCGACAGAAAAGCCGAAATTTCCGTCGGTTTTCGTCTCTCTGAATTGCACACATAACAACCTAGGCAAACACACGGATACCCACATTCACACAAACGCTCCCTCCTACAGCCACAGGGGAGCCATTACATCCCAAACAATGCTAATTAAAGTAATTCTCCCATCACTCCTCTCATTGAAGCTTCTATTAGCTCTAATCATGAGACGAGTAATACTGACTACAGCCGGAATCATACCGCATCAAGCATACAGCAACACACCTTAACTTTCATGCAGGTGCCACGCATGTACATGACTTTGACCTTTAAGGATGGATGCTCGTCCTATAGTAATATCATTTACATTATGTCTTTTCTAGTATGAATTATGGTCATTTTTAAAAATGCCTTGCATTCCAATTTACATACATCTTTAATGAAATGTGTGCAAGAATGCATTTTGTGAAGTGCATTTGTAAAATTACCCAAAAGCCCTCTGTTTTGACTTTTTATATATATTTCTGTACTTAACATATTCATTTTTTTTTACATTTAAAGCATCCTCAGTTATTCCCTCTCATGTCATGCCGAACATATTTAACTTTCTTTCTTCTAAAAAACACAAAAGAAGATATTTTGAAGAAAACCCATAACCAAATAACATTGACCCTTGTTTATTCCATTTAATGGACAGAAACATCGGAAACATTTCTCTATACATTTCTTTTAACATTTAAAACTGAATAAATGACCTGGTTAACTATCCCTAGATGCGTATATGTATATAAACTCTATCAAGCACCATTTAAAAACACCTTGTAGAAAAACGTCCTTGTATAAGAGGTGAATGTGTCCACTGCTGTTAACTTCTTAACAGTCTTCAAAATATCTTATTTTGTTTTATGCAGTTCAGAAAAAGAAAGTCATCCAGGTTTAAAATGACCAGAGGGTAAGTAAATGATGACGAGTTTCATTTTTGTGAGATTCATGCATTGAGAAAAGAACTTCACAAGAGAAAATATTTGGAAGAATGTCAATAACCAAATAACATTGACCCCATTGACTTGTTGTATGGACACAAAACACTGAAACAACAAAATATATTTAAAAAAATCTAAAGGTGGATAATGACCGAGTGAATTATCCCTAGATGCTAAGGTTTATATACAACTCTTTATATAAAGTATCCAACACGCAGGCTTGTGATATCAAGCACCATTTTAATAACACAATCCACATTCCAAAACTTCCCATCGGCGTGTTTTTGATCTGTTTAAAATATATTAGATCGCAGAATCTAAAACATTGAGTACTTAAGATAAGTTTCACCAAATTTATGTCATATACGTAACAAGTCTATATACTCTATATCCTTGAAGCAGCATGCATCAATTTATCACTTAACAAGAAGTTAACAAGAACATTAGTCACCTTGTACCACCTCCGCATCATATGAAGGTCCTCGAAGCAAACACAGATGATTTTAATAATGTGAATCACCAGAAGTGGGTCTGAACACAGCTGTATGTACCTGAGTAATAATCTTCTAATGCTATACTCAAGGATTATTTAAGGCATTCCAGTACTATTAAAACATAATATGCTTTTACTTAAAAACATATTCAAAATCTCAAGAGTACAAAGTACATTTATTCTGTTTTACTGTGCTTACAAGCCAATGAAATAAGTCCCTGCTGAACTTTTACAGTAGAGCCAAATCCATTTCACTGTCGACAAATATGTCATACAATTACTAAAGGATGATGGCTAAAATATTCACATAGTCAGTGATCATTCCATAACTAAAATAAAACATGTGTAGGCTTTCAGTTCACCATTTGACGTGACTGTGATTGAATGTGTTGGTGTTTTGGTTGCTTTAAAGGGATAGATAACCCAAAAATGAAAATCCTGTCATCATATATTCAAACTTCTATTTATAAACCTGTACGACTTTCTTCTGAATGACACAAAAGAAAATATTTTGTTTGTTGCTGGAAACTATTCATTTGCGTTGGTTTTGTGTCCATGCCGTAAAGTTAAATTGATGTTCAGTTACCAACATTCTACAAAATATCTTCTTTTGTGTTATGAAGAAGAAAAGTCATACTTTAAAGTGAGGGGGAGTAAATTAGGACATTCTTGCGTGAACCTATTGATGAGATCAATACATCCTATGACTTTTTCCAAAACAATACTCACAAAGCGACACCCATTCCTCCATACATTTTGGCATATTACATTTCTTCTTATATTACATTTTAGTTGAATTCAATATCGCTTTGAGCAACTAATAAAAGTGTAGCGCTCATGGCATGATTTAATACACTTTACTAGATTTAAATCTGCCCCGGTCTATTCGTGGAAATCGGCACAGAACAGCCACAACAGTATGACATGAAACAATAAGCGCTGCAGATTTCATCTGGGTCCATACCAAAATGTTCTGCACCCGTTTAACTGTGCAGAAATACATCCCAGCTGTAAAAGCGATGAGAAACACAGTAACACAGGTCACTGAGAGAAAGCACAGGTCTCTGATGAGATGCACAGAACAGCGTTTAATAAAAAAGGCCATCTTTGGCCCTCCGGGTTGTTGACCGTGGAGAGAGAGATTAATGGAGGGATATAGCAGGAAAGGAGAAAAGGTGAGAGCAGAAGTCAAATTAGAGAGAGAGAAGGCAAACACTCCGTTAACCTTGGACGGCCGTTTTAAACAGCTGACGAGTTGAAGCTCAGAAAAATCTAGAAAGAATATTACTACTTTTCAAACACGTTTCCAACCGGACACATGCGTAGGTGATGGGTGCAACATCATGGTCCGATCTGTATTTTGACCACTGATAAAACCGCTTCGCTGTTTCACCTTCTGTGAGAAAAAGTTCAGCTATCATCCGGCTCGTTTTGAATTAATCCAAGCTGATAAAAAGTTCATCTCACGCCCGCGGGCCCCACTGATATGCTTCTGTTTTTAGTCTCTGTCACACTATAACTCCACCCTTTCATCCTTTTCCTTTATTGTGTTCTTTTTGTTCTTTTATGTTCTGCGATGACAGCGAACAGAATCCACAATCGATTTTGCACAGAACTGAAATCAAACACATAACCATGTGCAGATAAGACAGACCACTGCGAACCTTTCTTAAATTCTGATTTGGAACTTTTTGTATCCGATGTAGTTCCAACTGTAAGATAATGACCAGGACTTAAGTTTACATTTGACTCTGGGCAGCTCTTGCAAACAATGCGTTCAATGCAGATGAGGATTTCTTTCCTTCCTCCCTTTAAGGAATAGTCAATCCAAAATGTAAACATTTTGTGTAACCATGCTTATGCTAAAGACGGAGAAACATGCTAGTCTTTGTCTGTCCATCTAGTCTGGAGGAGAGCATCGGTTCTGGACACCAAGAGAGGTGGCACGCGGACAGAGGTGAGAAATAAACAGTGTGTCCTTGAAAAGCTGCAGTCCTGTGCATTTCCTGCGAATGCGGCTGTCACGCCAAGCAGAGAAATGAGTGGGAAAATAGGCAAGTAAATGACACGACGGCGGAGAACAGCACCATATGCTCCCACCCGCTCCCATTAGGCACACACGCTCAACAGCACCAACACATGCACATATGCGCAGTTACTTGTGCATTGTGTGATGCGTTATGAGTGTTCACTAATGAGAGATATCTGATGGTGAATCTAAGAAAGGATACGTGATGAAGAATATGAATATACAATCACAGCTGCGTGTTATAGATTTAGAATCTATGGAGTTTTCTAAAGAACCAACCTTGTGTAATGAGAATGCATTTCCATAACCAAAGTATCCTAAAAGAGTAAAAACGGACGAGACCTTTTTGTAGAAGCATTAGGTGTGTTTGATTTCATGTCAAAAGAACTGATGGGTAAATCACACATTTAAATGATGGTCCTGATCAAACTTGTTTTATGTGTATTGCTTTGGCTTTATAATAAGTATACAGCCTTTTATAATAAGAAAGGTAAAAGTCTAGAGCTCGATAATAAGACAATTTGACTTCTTAGATGCATTTCCAAGAAAAAAAATTCTGGACAACATGTTTTTTACAAAAATGCCACTGCAAGTAATAAATGTAAATGATAAAATCAGTATAATATTTAGATAAGGGATGTCACAATATCAGACTTTCACTGCATGATTATCAAAATTATCAAAAGAAGTTATTGTAATGATATTAGTGCGATAACTACAGATATGCTGATGCTAATGAATGGGAAAAATGTGCATTAATGGGATAATATGCATCAAAAATATTCAAACAACATGGTTGTACAGTGCAAACTGTGCCTACAAAACCAATTTCAGACCAAATACTTAAGGACAAGTTTGTTTGTTAGTTTTTTTTAAAGATTTTATATTACTTTATTGTATTTAGAATCCAAAAGTAATCAGATAACATTCATTTTAAACATTAATTTACTTTGAACTTTTTCATGATGTTATGTGTAAACTTTACACTGTAGAATACCTTTAAAACTCACCTTGACAAGTCTAGACATATCAACGTCTTATATAAAAGCATCTAAACGTGCGAGAACCAATCAGCTGTTAGAAA
Source organism: Triplophysa yarkandensis (assembly GCA_033220385.1). Lineage (NCBI taxonomy): Eukaryota > Metazoa > Chordata > Actinopteri > Cypriniformes > Nemacheilidae > Triplophysa > Triplophysa yarkandensis. The sequence continues at coordinate 3,530,862 of CM065662.1, read as the reverse complement.
AGATTACACACCTTTAGAAGCCTCAGTACCGTACGGGTTCCCCAGACTGTCAGTCAGGTCAGGTAGCCATGCGTCTTTGACTGCAGATTTGAAGACCTCTCGGTTATCCAGACTCTGGAGTGGGCGAAAGTTGTTACGCAGGTATTCCACAGATTTAACATGGTCCTGCTGTTCGGTAGTGAAGATGGAGTAGAACGCCTCCAGCTAAGCCAAAGAGACACAGAGAGAGAGAGAGTGAGAGGGTTCAGTATGTTTTCATATCTGTTTCTCATTTTTCAGCAATTCATCTCCCATGATGCCCGGAGTCTCTGTGCCCCCCTTCCAAATATCTGACTCAGAAGTTTTTTTCCTTGTAGCTCACAGACTGCTGAGAGACTTAAAAATAAGCCCAACTGTCCGACTTGTTTTCTCCTCCTGCCACGGCTGGCTGACCTTATGACTCCTTCTGGCTCGTGTTTGCTGAAAACACAAGAGTTGGGAAATGCGCAACCGCACATTGTCCTCTTCACATTATGATACAATTCCTGTGCAATGAGACTGAGGGCGTATAATGCTAAACAAAAATCTGAAAGAAAAAACTCTAAACTTGTTTGAAAGCAGATGCTGTCAGTGTCTGTAAAAAGACGATTGAGAGATGAAGGGTTGGAGGTTCTCTACATGTTTGTGTTGGGAGGGAAGCATGGTCTTTTGATGGTTCATGTCCATCCATCACTTTTACATGGTGGTTAATTGGTATAGATTTGTAAGATGTGAAAATGAATGATAAGTATTTAAAAGCACTACTGAAGGCTCAACCCTAAACATTAATATCATTGGTGGAAAGCAAAATGTGCATTACCAATAGATTTACATGAGATTGTATGAATGCACATGAAAGGGCAATGTATACTATACAGTAGGAAATATTGAATCTGGGTGAAAAAGGTTAAAAGTTGCCCTAAGACAAGTACAGGTATTGTTCAAAATTGATGAATAACTTTGATGAAAAGTTTTGATCCACTTCCACTTTGATCCAAAATCTAGTTACGAACTGCCACAAGATTGTGTCAGAATTACATTCTACTAAACGGAATAGCTTTTGGAGGATATAATAAAACCCTTAATCTAATCTAAAATGAGTAAGATGAAAATGCATATAAAAAATACCAATTACATTTTTTTTTAGAAATACTGCCTTTAATTTGAAGTACAAACAAGTTTGCTTTCAAGTCATTTAAATTTATTATGAAAACACTTATTTTTGTACGCCAATAACCTAAAATGTATCAAATTAAGTTGATATAACAATTTCTTTTTACAGTTTAGCCAATATAAAATTGATAGTCAATGGAAAGTCAATCAGGTTATTATAGTTTACTAAAACTATTAAAAGGATATTTAAATTGAAATCAAATGGTAGTCCACAAATACACCCAATGTGTCCTAAAAAACTGTTGAATGTGAAGGTATTTTAAGTGCTTTAGAGTGTTAAACGTGTGACAGTGTTGAGTCTTCATATTTAACATGGTCCATTTGTTAAAAACCAAGTTAGAAGAAGCATCTAGTATTTCTTTGTTCAATGCCTTCCCCAAGAAATACAACTTATGTCGGAAAGTTGTTTTAAAATCTTCAACATTTTACTTTTAGGAAGTTACAATCACTTCTCAAAAAGCTTAGCTTTTTCTGTTAACAATCGTAAAGCTGTACTAAATGTTTTAGCAAACATTTAGTAAATCAAAGTCTTTACGGTGATATGACCAACTCTACACTTCAACGATTGATAAAAACTGCTTGTGATAATTCACTTTTAAAAAATGACAATTATATACCATTTTACACTTTATATATCTATTATATAATATCTCAATTTGTTTTTTCTATATGAATAGGAAATGTTTTGCTGTTGAATTTTGAGGCATATTTAGAGTATATTTGTCAACTACCTAATTAAAAAATTGATTAAAATATTATTTGAAAATAAAACCCTTTTTTAATTTATAAACAATGTTGCCTCAGTAATACAGTAAAATAAAATAAATAAATATTATTATAAACAGCAATAAACACCAATAATGAATAATAAAAAATTACACACAAAACAAACAAATTTGCTGCAAGCTAAACAAATTACCATAAAAAAACATGTATATAAATTATATCAACTTGATACCCTGACAAAAAAGAGCGTGTGTGTTTGCATTCATACATTTTCTTTTGCTTTTATCTGAAGTGACATACAGTACATTAAAGATATACATTTTATCATTTTTGTGTTTCCTTGAAATCAAAGCCATGACCTGTGCCACACTCTACCAGCTAGAAAAAACGCTGGCAAGACAGAAAATAAATGACAACAACAGTCTGTACATATGTGACTCTGTCTTATTATCTCACCGTATCAGCATACAAATGAATCCGTGACATCAAATGACTGTGTGTGCGTGCTTGGGATCTTAAACATGCTTGAATCTGCTCGCATGAAAATAAGACTGTGTACTGCATCCTGTGACATCACTTCCTATGCCGCAGTGTTTACACAGCCTCAATATGTAGCTCAAGAATAATCTCCTAATGACAATCCCTCATCTATTAATCCCTCATATGCCACAGATGTGCTTCTAAACAGCTTACCGGGATCAGGATCAGGGCCCGGCTACAAAAGCACGGCTCTCATTGTGTATGATTCTCAGCACTGTAGTAATCCTGGATAGATTTGTGTGTGCGTTTAAGCAATGACTGCGGCTGATGTGTGTGAAGGTTAAGTAATCCCTGGTGGGAAATCAGAGCAACAGGGCCGTTGCGGGTCACTCGTGTGGGGTGTGTGTAAATGTTGAAAAGACATTTCAGAATCTAAGGCTGAGTAATCCCTTATGGGTAACCACAGCAACAGGGCATTTTTGGGGCATCCGCCAGTGTGTTCGTGATTTCCACCCCGGCTCCAGATGTTGCAAATGAAGCACTGACTGAGCATCGATCGGCTCTAAAAGGGCCCAGAGCTCCGACTGTCAGACTCTGTGACCTACTTCCAGCTTTGATGAAGAACAAAAAAACCAAGAAAAACGGAGAGTGAAGGACAACTGTCCTCTTCTATAGGCTCACTTACATCTACCTCGGCGCTGTTCGCTTTTAAACAAAATCACCCGGAGACAAAAGCACACAAGGAACTTTAAGAGCTGTCAAACGAGAGCAAGAAGCCATACAGAGACCTCGTCTTCCTGTTGAGCTGAGACCTGTATACGCATCACTTCCTGTGTGTGTGATTTGAGGACACGGTGAGAATATCATCTGAACGCTGACTCACACATCACAGAATTCTTGAATATATAAAGCTGTTCAATGCACAGAAATCAGACTCAATGGTAATGCAACAGCTACACGTTACAATTACGTCAGAATGCTTTCAATCTTTCATGTTATCTCAAACCTGTGTGTCCTTTATTCTTCTACAGAACACAAATGCAGATATTTTGAAGAATGCTGGGAAACAAAGACCACTAACCCTCACTGACTTTCATCGCGTAAAAACAATTCCCCAGAGATAGTTCACAAAATATCTACATTTGTGTTCCACAGTAGAAAGCCTCATGTATTTGACTACGTGATGAATTGATGATGACATCCGTGTGCTTTCAAATCCTGTACATCTTACTCATCATATTCTAATTTTCATATTATCAACTTCATGACAGCTCACACTTTTAAGAAAGGATAAAGTCATTGTCCAATATAAAGTTATATGTCATAATGTTGAGTTTCATGAATGAGGTCTGTAATAAATTGTACCCCTGTTCGGTATAGATTTGCCTCAACCACGTTAAATTGAATATGCCATCGACTCTAATAGTGCTTTATATCTACAAAAAGATTACGTCTTGCAGTCATAAATCCTGAAACGAACAGAAATAACATAAAATCTTATATGCCCTGACGAGGGTCTGCAGACATCCTTTGATCTTACATATGTCAGAGAAAATCCTCTCGGATCTCTTACAACATGTGAGAGAGGCCAGAGAGCGGACCCGTTACGCTCATAAAGGAGAAATACTCTCATAAACGTTTGCTGAGTATACTCCGTATGAAATGTATCCTCCAATTATTACCTCTGTCTACACGTGTGCTTGGTGTAACTCTGTCAGTGGTGGTGGTGAAACCAGAGAGAAGTTTTAGGACCCATGCGACTTTCATTATTCTTCAGAACATAAAAGAAGATATTTTGAAGAATGTCAGTAACCCAACACTGACTCACATTGACTTCCATTGTATGGACACAAATTCTCAAGACATTTTTCAAAATATTGAATTTTGTATCAGATTTACTAACAACAACGAATGTCTTCATGCACGCTGGTCTTGCCTTTAATACATCATGAGCTCTCTGTTATATATCCAAGATACTCCTCAGACTCCTCAACTGGGTCAACTGTGTTATTGGAATGGGGACGTGGAGCTTTGCTTTGAATAAAGATGCATAATCAGTTCCCAATCAGCTCGCTCTGAATAATTCTGCACTTGTCCTGAAACAGAAGCTTCTTTAACAGTCATCAAGCCTGAAGCGCATCACTAGTCTCACCTGTTTATAGGAGAGGAACACAGGACGACTGAAGACGATCCACTCCACTACTTTACTACAGGGTGGGGTTGTCAGAGAGCCGATGTAACGGTAGTAACTTCCTAAAGAAGAGGGTAACAGGTCTCGCAGCACGAAGGGCTCCAGAAATGTCTCTTTCTCTGAAAATAGATACAGACACATTAAATTACCAGTCACAAAAAACTTAATGTTAGGCAGTCACCAAATAATAGAATATATGTAATTTACCAAACATTGATGTTTTTCTTTCAGGCAAAATAACATTAAACATGTTCTTTTAAATGGATGACTTTGAGGGTATATTAAAGAAAGAACAGTCAATAAGAGTGCAGAATACACTGGTACTCATTTAAATTCCTTTCAAAAGCATCTCAGGGTGAAATCTTAAGACGGTGCTTGAGGAAATGCAAAACCTAATTTCTGCAAAATCTAGTTAAAAGGTGACAACACTGAAACCGATCAAATATAACATGTAACATTTTTAATATAATTCTCATAGTTCCTTTTGTTTTATTTCATAATTTGATGATCACGTTTTAACCTAAAATGGGTTAAAACTATTAATGCAATAGTGAGTCAGTTTCCCAAAACCTCTGACCGATAGAGTACTGCAAAAAAGATTTTAAAAGACAAGAGTGTGAATGATGAGATATTAGACAGAACTATCACTTGAACAGATCTGAATTGTACTGTTCCACTTTATTGTCAGTCCAAAATGGAAATGTGCCATACCTAACATTCAAGGTATGGATGAGCTGTGCATTTTTAAAGCTGTTCAATCTTCGTGTGGACACAATCTGCAGATTTCTACCCCTAATCCTCCTCCTCTGATTGAAAAGCTTATCAGGTCCACCCAACAATGTCTGTCCAACATATGTCTGGCCTGAACACATTACGAAACAACAACCTTGAAATTACAGCTTTCCCCGAGAGTCCTGTTTTGATTTACAAACACAACCGAGATGAACGGATTGATTTGATGTCAAGCGACGGTGACATGAAGAATAAAGTGCCAATCCACTGACCCATGATTCCAAGATTCACTCAAAGAAATAAAAAAAGAAAAAAACCTTTAATATGGTCCAGCTGAGCATCCTTGCAGCAAATGCACACGCTCAAAATAATAAAAAAGTGGCGTGTTGACATTGACATGGTCTGTCTTGTCATCGTGAGATTCCAGACGTTAGAAATTAATTGGCAATCAGCGTGGTGACGGCCGGGCCGATGGAGACTTCAAAGCACCGCTGAAAGACTGAATTAATGGACTTGTAATACATTCCGTGGAGAAATGGAGAATTCATTTCACTGTTTTGATTCATGCACCCCAGAGAAGGGACGCTTGGTTGAGTGAACAATGCTCAACGACTGGTGTGGCGCGCAAAGGGACTAACATGAACTCAGACAACACAACACGCCACTACCAATCACAGCGGGCTTTAGAGATACGGCAAACTGATAGCGGTCTCATTATTACTCGCCCAGACACACAGGGAGAGAGAGAAATAAATGGAACCGCTTTATATGCAGGGTGGATGGCTAGCGTGTAAATGGGAAGACTAACATGCCTTGTGTTGTGTGTATATTGAAGTTAAGGTTGAATGAATGGTAATCCCCTAAAGGTTGGGCTGGGAAAAGAAAGTGAGAGAGAGAGTGAGAGAGAGAGGCTTTTTGCTGTGCCTCAGTGGCATGGTAATGGATGGCACGGAGCGATTTTCTGTCATACACACACGCATACAGCCACAGGGCAAACACTCTCCAGTCGCACATCCGTGTGTGAACCCAGCACGACACAGACTCTCTCTCCGCATCTCACAGTCTTGTCGGCTGAAGTCCATTTTAATGTTCTATTCCTGCTGCAAGGTCGCTTTTGACTATAAAGATGCAGTTGATTCTGTGACATGGAAAATTGACATAATATCGCCCGTTTTTATTCACACAAAGCAACTTACAGTAATTGAACTCCTTACATTTTCCCTTAATGATGTGTTTCTTAAAGTCAGGGGTTTTCAAACTTTAAGAGGTCAGAAATAAGATGGAGCCCTTTCTAAATACATAACTAATGCTTTACACAGTTAAACATGTTGAGTTCTCATGTTCAACTTGGTCCATTTGTTTAAAACAGAGTAAGACGCATGATGTAGTATTTCTGAGCTCAATACACAAGCATCAGCAGGTACATTTAAGGAGAAGTCGCATTGGTCACGATTGCTTCTCAGAGCCTGCCCGCGGGAGTTTTGCTTCAACTGGAACCTGGAGCCGAAGGTTGCTGGTTCAAGACTCGGAACCAGCGGGAATACCCCGACTGAGGTGAGTCCCTTAAGCATGGCATCCTCCCCCCCACTGCGCCCCGGGCGCCGCATTATGGCTGCCCACTGCTCCGGGTGTGTGTTCACAGTGTGTGTGTGTTCACTTACTGTGTGTGTACACTTGGATGAGTTAAATGCAGAGCGCGAATTTCAAAGAATGGAACACCATACTTGGCAACATGTCACTTTACTTCACTTGACTTCGCTACAGTGTTCACTACATTTATTAGAAATTGTGCTTTCCTACATTATGACTTCCATTATCTTCATTCATTCTAAGTTTGCATTTGTTATTTTGCCTTTAAAATCTTTTTTTTTGCATTTAGCCTGACATCATATTCAACTGATACTTAACTCCTTGCTTTTAACAATATAACACCTACTTTTCACAAATCACAGGATTAAATCTAGCAACACCCATGGTTTTAAAAAGTCTTTTTTAATGCAAGAACACACAAAATAACACATTCTGGTCAGCATAGAATCCTAGTTTACTGCATGCACATTTTTCATCTTTCTGTAAATAACTTTGAATACAATTATTTATTTGATAATACAAATAAAGAAATTTTTTATATTATCTGTCAGCTGGATATATTTGGAGGGGAAATGCCTCTCCAGTCCAGACCCGGCCCCGCATTGAGATTCTAAAGCCTACTTTATTTATTTGTTATATTTAGAGCTGCAGTTTTAAAAGTTTCTTTCTCTTTACCCAAATTAAAGTCAAATGACTTCAATTATAAAAATGATAACAGGATCCTGATGATCTCTTAACAAGACAGCTCTCGACATCCAGCCCCCTCCTGAGAGCTTTAAATACAACGTGTAAAATTCCTGACGTGAGATTCTTAAGCGCCCTTCAGCTGCAAAAACTACAGGGCATCACGATAAATGCTCGCGGCTTTGGATTTTACCAGTTCTGATAGATATATATATACACCAGGCGAATGTGTTGCTGAATGCACACTCGTGTTATTCGAGTCACAAATCTCGGATGCGACTCCCTGCTTATACCGCATGCATGCTCTGGTAGGTGAGGAGGATGAAATTACACACGTCTGCGTGCTGACAGGAGAGATGCGGCGCTGTCGGAGTCTGTAAAGACCCCCTGCTTTTATCTGTCTGGGATAAGGACAGAGAACTCAGGTCTGTCCCACCTCCCGCCGTGAACACAAACACATGCACCTTTATTCCACCCTCTACTTCAACCCTACTGAGCAAAACAAGATCAACACGCTCCGGCAAACAGGCCACGATAGCCCGACTGCTGCGGAGAGAGTCAGTTATAAAGATGAATAAATGTGCTTCAGTCTGCTAGTAGCTCGATTAAGAGAAAATGCCATATTTTGACAAAATCATGGGTTAGATTTCCAAAAAATGGCCTGGAAAACTAGTGTTGTCTTTAAGGAACAGTTCACATACAAAAAAAAAAACACGATTGTTAATCCCATGGATTTTCGACATCCTCACCATCATTATCAGATACAAAATCATCTCAGTGGAAATAATTTACATCATGGTAAAATCTCTGTGTTGGTAGCGTTTAGAGGGAGCACCATTTCACTGCATTAGAGTTGATCTCTTTGTAAGAATGGCTTTTAGTACGACGGGTTGCCAGATTACACCGTGATTTTGTCATGCTTTCACTGTCTTGCACGCTTTCCACAAGCGTCTCTGTGGGCAGCAGGCCGGTTATTACCATCAAAGCCTCCGCATGCCTTTAAACTTCACACGGACACAGAATGATGCTCTCGAGATGACTAAATAGAGTTTATTAACAAAAAAATCCCTTAAAGACGTCAATTTACTCTGTGGGATTCACGGACGGTCCTGGCTGTTTCATCTCAATATTCCGGAGCATACACACGTTCACACTGAGAGCAGCTGGTGTCTGGAGCTTTAATGTTTTATTGCAGAGAGCAGGTACATTATCTGAATATAGCAATGACTTATAGCAAACTGAATAACTTTTTGGAGACACTAGTATTTTTGCCACATTTGAACTCTTGTTGGGAAAGGTGCTTTCAAACATTAACCTTAAGTGTAGAGAGGGTATGTGTGACAAGAACAATTGCCAATGCCTTAAGCTGGAATCTGTATTTATAGGAGCCTGGTTAATAGGAGTCTGTAACTGAAATGACCACTTATTATTTATAATGTGAGATGTTACATTTTTCTAAAAATTTAATTCACGTTTATTTCTATAGTGCTATTCACACTAACTATTCTTTAAAGCAAGTTTACAGAAAATAATAGGAAATGTTTGTCTTCTGAAAATATGAAAATGTATAGACTTAGAGCTGTCAAATGTTTAATCGCATCCAGAGTAAAAGTTTGCGTTTACATAATATTGTATGCCTATTGTACGTTATGTATTTAAACTTACATGCACGTATACTTTTAAGGAAAAACATAAAATATTAAGAATAAATAAACAGGTATATATAATTTAATTAATTGGTAAATATAAATTTTAAAAAGTAATGAAAATATTCATGAGAATATTTCCTACATTTTTATACATGTAGGTGTTTGTGTTCACGATACTAAACAAATATGCTTTACACAAACAAATAAATGTCATTTAATTACAAACTTTTATTCTGGACCAGACTTATTTTTTATAAAAAAACTTTAAGGAACCATATTTAATATATATATTTATCCGGTGCATGTGTAAGGTCGATGAATACCAAGATGCTCTCTAAAAAAATACAATATTGCAATGGTGTTGTCCAACAAATGCTAATGTGATGTTTTGTTCTGATAAAAATCGAGCAATGAGCACTCGCTTGAGGTTGCACTTCCTTTTTCTTTCTTCAGTTTTTAGTGCCTGACAAATTTTGGCTTGATCACTTAGCACCAAAAGTGTCTCATCCTCATTTTTTCCTCCCACCAAACTCACAAACAAATATGCCCCGATCCCCTTAAAGACAGAAGACAGGTATTTCCATTGTATATTTCTATTGTAACACACATGTTGTGTTTCAGCACATGTTCTGCATGACAGACCCTTGCTTTCTCCCCTAGACATCCTGACTCAATATCATCATCATATCACACAGTTACTGAGTGGCCGCTTAGATCGAGGCGAAGATGCTGTCATTTCCAGATCTGACTAACATCATGTACCACACACTGAATCATTGAGAACCTGCTATTGCGTGGATGAGTAAAATAATCATTAAAAGAAACTGAAAATGATGAAAAGATTTTGTCTACTCACCATGATGGACCACTCCTCTCAAACCGTGAATAATCGGATCTACCGCAGGGTTGTCCTTCATCCCCACCTGAGAAAGAGAGGTTAAAATAATACATTTACAAACATGAATGACGCAAAGGGAGGAATGACACAAAGGCAAATATTATTCAATGATGTTGTGCTGTGTGCTGATGTCAGAAACGCAATACGATTGCAAGCACTCGCACACATCACATCCATTCCATCTTGAAAAGCTCTGTTATGGATTCCTGTGAAGTGTTGAATGCACTGAAGGTTCCAGCATGCAGGTAACAGAGAAAGAGAGCATCTACAGAGCTGACCTTTGAAGTGCACGTCTATGTGTACGTGTGCCAGTGAAAGAAAGACTGACAACCTGCTTTATGCAGTCGACATACAGAACTAAAACAGCCTGAAATTTCATTTACAGATCATGGTCATGGAAAAACAAAACAAAGATTTTTACTTTAAAGTCTGAGATGCTTTAGAGGAAATGGGTTGAGAGGTGTGTGTTTTTAAGAATGCCCTTAGGGTGAAGAAGAGAGAAAACAGAAGGACAGAAAAGAAGATATTATGTTGGTATTCAAACAAAAAATGTATTCAAGAGTCCTGTTGACATTCTTCAATATAACTTATTTTGTGTTATGCATCACAAAGGAAAAGTCATAAAGGTTTAAAATGACAAGAGGTAAATGACACAATTTTCATTTTAAGGTGAACCCTCACTTTAAGAGTGTGCGGCGGCTCATCCACTGATGTTACACACACAAACACAGGAATGAGTTATATTCTTGTGCTGTCTAATGGGATAGTTTTTTAAAACCACAAATTTTGTTTGCTATGATAATAGGCACGTGACGGTATCAATTTTTCACAACACAATAATTGCTAAGACTTTTAGCCTGGTATTATCACAGATTGTGTTGCATTTAATAGATATATTCACTGTAATCTATACTTTCATATGCAGCTGGCGCCATGTAGCTTTTCATTTATTGATTGAATTAAAAAGATATCGGCATGCTTTGAAAGTTTTTTTTTTTTACATTTGTTCTTCGTAAGTAAGGCTTGTGTTAAAGCGTTCTGAATTTGGGGAATTGAAGGAAAGTGAGCTAGTGTTATATCAGAAAAATTTAATAATTCTCCTGTTATTTGGATTATTCAAAACATCGCAAAAAGCAACAGTATTTTACAAATCTTATTATAGTATAATACCACAAGTTACTGTACACTCTGTTGTGTGTATAATTATTAAATATTGTATGAAAAGCACGACAATACTAATGATTTTTAAAGTAAATCAAACACAAAACTGAATATGACTTGAGAAGCAATAAGAAGAAACACGGGTAAGATTGTCTATATTGTGTTTTGTACATCAGTGTGTTTGGCAGGAATGTGAACAAGTCTGCTATTATAAATCTCTTATACGGCATAACGTCAGTTTTGTTCAAGATAATAAATAAAAAAATGGTAAATAAAACATTTAAGTTCAAGACTGTTTAATAAACAGCTTCTGTGCAAGGTTGCCACTGATGTAGACGTGTTATGAAATTCTAAAAGTAAAACCAACAGAGACCCAGGGCTGTCCATTACCTGTTGACAGGCAAACATCTCTTTAGATTTTCTTTTATACAGCAAGAAGAGGTTTAAGTGCCGTTGTGCAAAGGTGAGAGTATAAAACGTAGGGAAGAATAGCGAACAAGTCAGAAAACGGCATATTTTTTATTTTAGTAGCACAGGAGCAGGCCGCCTTAGGATAGCAAAGAGCAATATGTGTGAAAAATGACAAAGTGGGATTTCAAGAGAGAAAGAGACTCTGCAGGTCAACAACTTCAGACTGACAATGGAAAGAACCCAAGAGACAAGCATAGACTGCATACACACACTCGCACGCACGCACGCACGCACGCACACACACTCGCGCACACACACTCGCACACACACTCGCACACACACACGCGCACACACGCACGCACGCACACACACACACACACACACACACACACACACACACACACACACACACACACACACACACACACACACACACACACACACACACACACACCTGCTTTTTTAAAAAGATGCAAGAGAAAAATTCTGTCATCCTCATGTCATTTAAAATGTGCACATGACTCTTTGTTCTTTGAAACACCATAGAAGTTATTTTGAGAAATGTCTTGAATGTCTTAAATATTCTTCATAAAAACTTCTTTGTGTTTTGCAGCAGAAACAGGTCATACAGGTTTGGAAGAGGATAAATAAATACATGAATTAACCATCTTTGGTGAACTATCCCTTTCATTTCATTTAAAATCGCAGGGTGTTTAGTAACGTCCACAGCAGACAGCCCAGCAGGGTTTTAAACACGGCTCATATTGTACCTGCTGCTTTACACAGCATTAATTCGGACTGGAACTTAAGCATCGCTCTACAAAACGAGCTTGTATAGTAGATGCCAGAGGTCACCCGCAACCCACAAACACCTGGATTTCCACACGGAAACAGCCTCCGAGGGAAAATAAAGAGCAGCATACTGCTTTAAACTCAATTTAAGAGCTCCGCTCCATCTTGGAGGTAAAAATAGCACATGCAAATCAATAAAGTTCAAAGTATGTTGTAGCAGATGGAAAATGAAATTCTCACTCGGAGCTTAATACAATAAATGACGTTTTTTTTATATAGCATCTGTGACCCGTCTTTGTACAAGTTCGGGAATATCTAGCAAACGATGGAAAGAAAACATAGAACAAAAATGAATGCTATGAAATACAAAAACAACAACAAGTACACATAATCGAAACAGTTTACAGTGTTTTACAGGTTAAACTATTAGCTTCTGCTTGGAAAAAAGGTTTGGCCACATACTAATAGGTGTGGATTAAATCCGTGCTATCCTTGTGTGTGGTCAAGTGGCTTGTAAACAGGCCTGTGAATGTGTCATGATAAATGTTACTACCTCTATCTCCTTTAATCAGGTAGAGATAGACTAAATGCTTGGTCAATAAAGAAAATGCTGTGCCAGTCCCAAATATAAAGAGCTAGACACACACTACAAACTCCTGCAACTACTTCATGAGAAAAAGAAAAGGAATATACAGAATATATGTATGCAGGTTCTATAAATATATTATGTTCTTACAGTGTCTAAAGTTTATAAGACATACCGTTTTAGATCTAAAACATGATTTTTTTATATCAAAATTAAAGATGAACTTGCTTATGGTATTATTTTTCGATTCTTTCATAATTATGGATTGTTTTTGATAGTATTATTTAATATTCTTTATTTTTATAATTTAATTCTAATGATCCCTGATATAGTGATGGTTGGAGGCAGTAATTGACGTTCAAATAAATGTTTAATTATTTAATACATTTAATAAACTGATCCTTCAAACATGCAATATGAGCGTTCATCAATTGGACCAATGATCAAAAGTAATGTCCCGCTTTAAAGTGTTGTACGTTCATCAGTTTTTTTATCAACTTCACCAAATATCTATTCTTGTATGCCTGTTATGAAGCTGTACTTTAAACTAAAGCTCAGCTTGAAAGAATTTTAGAAAGTTTAGCAAAATTACACCCAACTACTGCCCATGAACATTTACAATATTCATTAAATCATTTTGACAAATAGACACACTATAAACAGTTGTGTTTTCTCCATGCACGTCATGTCTTCATCAACCTAAGGGGTCATTATACATTATATATATACATTATATCGTTATATATATCTTTTGTTTTTGCAAATATTCTTAAAACCTTACAAAAGAAAGTTACCCATTCACTTGAGGGCGCTGTTTTGATGTAAAACACTTTAAATTAAAGTAAGTGCCGTTTCACTTTAAACCATAATATACTATATCACTTTATTCACAATCCTTTCAATTAGTTTCTATCTGTGAAAAGCTTCAAAGCGAAGAATATACAGAAACAAGACACATACACACACACACACACACACACACACATGAACGCACACACAGACTGGGTTTCTTGCTAATTGTTTCTCTGATGTGTTTGATAAGTCTTTTGAACTCTTGGTTATTAAAGTCTGAATGCATTGACAGATGTGAAATGTCTCAAAATGTACGAAATGAACACACACACACACAATGAAAAAAACAAGCTGCAAAATACTTCGAACCCTAAAAGACTGTGTGATTATCACAGCAGGAAAAACAAAAGCAATAGCTCAGAATGAGACTGTGTGTGTGTGTGTGTGTGTGTTAGTGTGTGTGTGTGTGTGTGTGTGTGTGTGCGTGTGTGTGTGTGCGTGCGTGCGTGATTTCTGATTTACTGGGGACAAAATGTTAAAAGGTTTGGAAAAATATTATACAGTCTGTATAGTATAAAAATCATCAGCTCATAATACACGGAATGTTTGATTTATTCTCATTTAAGTAGTTGAGAATGTGTGTGTTTTGCTATTGAAAGGTGTGATTGTTTGTTGTGATTGTTGTGAGTGCAGTATCACTAAACTTAATGGGACGAGAAAAACCTCTTTACAAAATCAATGCTTTATAATGTAAGCACTTAGAACTGACAAAGCTCATGAAGATGCAGTTAAAGCCAGCCAGCCCTCACCTGGAAGAAGACAGCCATCGCTGCGATCACCCGCTTCTCTCGTATGGCTGCGTTGAGACTGTCAAAGTCATCTGAGTTATACATGAAGATCTGCATCTGTGAAAGGGAGACAGAGGGTTAGTCTGACACCTTTAGCCAGTCACAACTTAATCACAAACAAAACACACATATAGTCTTTTATCAAGGCTCGGATCTCATATAATCCCATTCCTCTAATCCGTGTCATTCCGTAATCTCCAGATCATGTGTGTTGGTGCCCTCCACATGTGTAAGCCAAGCCCAGTCCATCCTCTTATTACTCCGATGGGATCTTTGGACCTATGAAGGGCAAAGCACCTAAACATTCTTATTCAAGGCTTTATATGCTCAGACAGATCTCAAACCGAATTCTCCTTGAAAAGAAACAGAGAGCATATCCAGAGGCTGAATTTACTACATATGAGCTGCATTATGTATACACCTCGCAATCCAAAGCTCATGAAACGAAGAAGCTTCATCGCCTGACGCATACGCTTGTTTTTCTCCACTTCTCCATCAGCATTGTCAATATTATGCCTTCAGGATTTTTTTTCCGCCTCTGTAATCCTTACACGAAGCTTACAGCATAGCCCACTTTGATCTAAATCGGTCTCGCACACCTTCATAGTTTCAGATGTTAGATAGTATACCGCCTGCCAGAGAACTCATGAGCCTACGGGCCCGGATTTAACGCCTCCATCCTCAGCGTTGTGTCCTACAGGGAGTGATTAATAACATAAATATCTGTTCTGTGGATGCGCTCAAACCAAATAAACAACAGAGAAACAGATTAACATAACAGGGTCAGGCATTTCTTAACCTCTCGCTACACGATGATGTCAGCTGTTTGTATTCACGCAGAAGAAGAGGTGATAGATAGGCAGTGAAATGTCCTCCATATGAGAAAGAACATTGTCTGTGTTTACACAGAAAAAAGCAGGAGTCATGTACTAGTGACAGTGGGTGCAGTCATCTTTATGAAGTCAATACTGTGATTCTTAGAGGATGTTGCTGGTGTATAGTGCGTACTGCCTGCTATTAAAACAGTATGTGAAACAGTCTTTATTTATTGGTAAATGCCATAAACGGTAGCTTGATTCATTGTTGTCATCAGTTCTAAACATGTTACATGTTTAATTTTTTGGCTTTTTTTTCACAGCATAAATGTTTGGCATTTTCCAAAATCTCACAATGAGTAAAGGTCTCTCTCGAACGTTCTCTGCTTCAGTTCCTCGATGGTGGAACGATCTGCCTCTGGCTTCACGTTTGTCAGACTCGGTCTCTATCTTCAAAAAAACACCTTAAAACTCATCTTTTCCGGCTACACCTAACTCACTAACTCACTTCTTTTCTAACCTACTCACTCTATCAAAAAAAAAAAATAATTTTTTATTATATATATACCTTTTGTAACTTCTCTCTGTGTAACTTGGTAGCATTGTTGTAGCACTTGTTGACCCATTGTTGTATCGGCTATTTACCGCTTCATTGTCTCCTCGACTATTGTAAGTGGCTTTGGATAAAAGCGTCTGCTAAATGACTAAATGTAAATGTAAAGGAGAATCATGGATGACATCACGGATGATGATGATGATAACACAGAATTATGTGACTAACTTTAACAGATTGCACTTCACTCATTGTAAACTATTTTGGGAAGTGTATTCTGGGAACTTAGTATTCCAAGTATGTGTGCGAACGATTTCCGTACAGTGCACTGTATTCATCAGGGTTCCCTTTCTGTCGGTCTCTCGACGTTGTGTCGAAGAACGACAGTATGGGGTTCGCTCTTGAGAACCAATCGACTCTGACTTTGTTTAAAAGGCCAATGAAATTTGGCGAATGAAATTTGCATGCCATGCCCCGCCCCGGACATCCGGGTATAAAAGGGGAGACGGCGTGCTCATTCATTACCTTTTGTTCTTCGGAACCTGGCGGATGACTTCGAGTCTGAAGCAAGAATCGACTTCTGGCGATCATCTTCCTGCTGGTGTCACGACGCGGTTTGCAGCGGACTGTCCATCTTCGACTCCCCTGAGCGTCCAGCAGAAGACAGAGAGTGTCTTCTCTTTCTTAAAAGAGCAAATTCTAACAGCGTGTTGCCTCATGGCGCATAGCTGTTCCCTTGGTTGCGGCAAGCTTGTCCTAGATGGGGACACCCATGATGCCTGCCTCGTGTGTTTGGGTCTCCAGCACGCTGAGGCGGCATTTATGGGACCGACCTGCCCGCATTGCGAGCAGATGTCGATCAAGACGTTGCGGTTACGGGTGGCTTCTTTTCTTGGAGAGCGAGCCACCATTTCGTCAGCTCCTTGCGGATCGTTGGCTGCGGCTACGGCACGGTCGGCGGTCTCGAGGAGCGGCGTCCGTGATTACGAGGGCTCTATGGATGTCACCCCGTCAGCCTCTGGCTCGCGGAGCATCCATACCTCGGCACGCTCGTCTACCCCATCAGCGAGAGACGGTACGCTGTCTCTCGCTTCCTCCCGGGATGAGGACGAGCTGTCTGTCGCAGCATCGGAGGGTGACCTGCTAGCCTCGGATTCGGAGGACATCCTGGAGCTTCCGCCTCTGGCAGGTAAGTCCCGGGATGATTCGGATCCTGAGATGGCGGCCATGCTTTCCCGGGCCGCCGTGAGCATTGGGCTTCAGTGTACGGCCCCGCCGTCACCCCAACGTTCGCGGCTGGACGCATGGTACCTGGGATCCGGGCGGGGTTCAAAGCCACGCCCGATCCCGGTGCCATTTTTTCCGGAAGTGCACGAAGAGATCACGAAGTCGTGGAATGCGCCGCTTTCGGCGCGTACACGGCAGACGGGTTCTTCCACCCTCACTTCCCTCGATGGGGGGGCAGCAAGGGGTTACGTTGACATACCCCAGGTGGAGCGGGCTGTTGCGGTGCACTTGTGCCCTCAGACCGCTTCTACCTGGAGGGGTCAGCCGAAACTTCCATCCAAGGCGTGTAAGACCTCTTCGACCCTCGGGTCGAGAGCTTACGCTGCCGCTGGACAGGCTGCTTCCTCGCTCCATGCCATGGCCATCCTGCAGGTCCACCAGGCCAAGGCTCTTAAGGAGCTAGACGAGGGAAGTTCTGACCCCGCAGTTCTGCAGGAGCTGCGCACTGCGACTGACCTGGCCCTCCGGGCCACGAAGGTTACGGCGCGTGCCCTGGGTCGGACGATGTCCACTTTGGTGGTCCAAGAGAGACACCTCTGGCTGAACCTTGCGCAAATGCGTGAGGCCGAGAAAGCCCGCTTTCTCGATGCCCCCATTGCGCAGGGTGGGTTGTTTGGAGACACGGTGGAGAGCTTCTCTGAGCAGTTTTCCGCCGTGCAGAAGCAGACGGAGGCTATCAAGCATATCCTCCCTCGCCGCAGCCAGGCCGCCCCCGTGCCGTCTAGGCTCCGTGCATCGTCCGCTCCCAAACGATCTCGCCCCTCCCAACCGACCACTCCGGTTGTATCTCCCCCTGAGGCGGCGACCCGGAGATCGGCGACCCGGAGGAGAGCGACTCCTCCCAGTCAGCAACCACCCCGCAGGAAGCGCGGGAAGCGGACCTGACGGGAGGCAACCAGCGGAGGAGACACCACCATGCCCGGCCCAGGACATTCCATCTCCGAAGTGGCCGGTGCGGGACGGTCCTGCCACGTCCCAACTCGTGCCGGGCC
This sequence comes from Triplophysa yarkandensis, assembly GCA_033220385.1. Classification (NCBI taxonomy): domain Eukaryota; kingdom Metazoa; phylum Chordata; class Actinopteri; order Cypriniformes; family Nemacheilidae; genus Triplophysa; species Triplophysa yarkandensis. Next base: position 3,512,484 of record CM065662.1, on the reverse strand, counting down.
CTTTTCAGGGCCTGGCGCCCACTTCCTCTCAAAAAGAGCTGTTTCCTCCTCTGGTTTTAAAACTCAACCGCTATCACTCTCCGAGCGACGGTGTACGGTTGCAAGACGTTTCGTCAGTCCGACCCCACGTTGCGTCAACCCGACCCAACACTGCGTCACGACTAGACGTTGCGTCACATCGGCGGAATTGCAGTCAGACACTCTCTCAAATAGACGGTGTGCTACACTGCAAATCCCACAGGCAGGTAAGTACTCGGGACAGCAAGCCCCTAGGGGATCCGTCCCCAGGCAGAGCGGCTGTCCTGAGAGCCACAGAACCCCCTCCATGGAGATGGTGAAGGAGATCGTTCCTCTGGTCCCGCTGGCCCAACGACTGCACGCATGGTCCATGCTAGGCAGACCGGGGCGGTGGCTAGACCGAACGATCCGTCTCGGCTATGCGATCCAGTTCGCCAGACACCCTCCCAAATTTCGGGGAATCCTTCAGACCTCGGTACGAGGGAAGGATTCCGCCGTTCTTCGGGCAGAGGTGGCGACTCTTTTGGCAAAAGAAGCGATCGAACCCGTTCCCATGGCCGAGATGTCGTCGGGCTTCTACAGCCCGTACTTCATTGTCCCCAAGAGAGGTGGAGGGCTGCGCCCAATTCTGGACCTGCGTTCACTGAACAGGTGTCTATACAGACTTCCGTTCAGAATGCTAACACAGAAGCGCATCCTCGAGTCTGTCAGACACGAGGATTGGTTCGTGGCGATCGACCTGAAGGACGCGTACTTTCACGTCTCGATACTTCCTCGGCACAGACCGTTCCTACGGTTCGCCTTCGAAGGTCGGGCGTACCAGTACAAAGTCCTGCCCTTCGGGCTGTCCCTATCTCCCCGCGTCTTCACGAAAGTCGCGGAAGCCGCACTATCCCCCCTCAGAGAGCAGGGCGTGCGTGTACTAAACTATCTCGACGACTGGCTTATCTTGGCTCACTCGCGAGATCTAGTATGTACACACAGGGACTTGGTGCTTCAGCACCTAAACCGATTGGGTTTACAGGTCAACCGGGAGAAGAGCAAGCTCGCCCCAGTGCAGAGCATCTCTTATCTCGGTATGGAACTAGACTCTGTCACCATGTTGGCACGACTCACGGAAGAGCGTGCCCAAGCCTTGCTGCGAAGCCTGAGCAAGCTCAGGCGTCCAGTGGTCTCCCTGAAATATTTTCAGAGGCTCCTGGGGCATATGGCATCCACGACTGGGGTTATCCCACTCGGGTTGATGCACATGCGACCACTTCAGCATTGGCTTCAGAGTCGGGTTCCGAGGAGCGCGTGGCGCACAGGCACCAGGCGGATTGCCATCACGCCTCAGTGTCGGAGCACCCTGGCCCCATGGTCCTCCGGGACCTTTTTACGAGCGGGAGTACCCCTCGGACAGGTTTCGAGGCGCGTTGTGGTGACAACGGACGCCTCCCTGTTGGGCTGGGGAGCAGTGTGCAACGGGCATACAGCTTCGGGTCGATGGACGGGTCCCCGACTGTACTGGCATATCAACTGCCTGGAGTTGTTAGCGGTCATGCTCGCCCTCAGGAGGTTTCTACCTCTAGTGAGAGGCAAGCATGTGCTGATCCGCTCCGACAGCAGGGCCGCGATAGCGTACATCAACCGCCAAGGTGGGATGCGCTCGCGCCGCTTGTCACAACTTGCCCGACGCCTCCTCCTCTGGAGTCAGCAGAAAATAAGATCTCTGCGAGCCGTATTTCTCCCAGGCTACCTGAATCAGACAGCCGACGCGCTCTCTCGTCAGACGCCGCCTCGAGGAGAATGGCGACTCCATCCTGGGACGATCCAGCTGATATGGGAAATGTTTGGTCAGGCACAGGTGGACCTGTTTGCCTCGCCAGACAACACCCATTGCCCCCTGTGGTACTCCTTGACCGAGGGTTCCCTCGGCACGGATGCCCTAGCGCACAGCTGGCCCCGGGACAAGTGGAAGTACGCCTTCCCCCCAGTGAGCCTTCTTGCACAGGTCCTGTGCAAGGTCAGGGTCGAGGAACACCAGGTCCTGTTAATTGCGCCATACTGGCCCAACCAGGCTTGGTTCGCAGAGCTAATACCTCTAGCGATAGCTCCCCCCTGGCCCATTCCCCTGCGGAAGGACCTTCTGTCCCAGGGGAAGGGTACGGTATGGCACCCACGACCAGACCTCTGGAACCTCCATGTCTGGTCCCTGGACGGGACGAGGAGATCCTGAACGAATTACCTCCGGCGGTGGCGGACACAATTGTTCAGGCGAGGGCACCAACCACGAGGCGTTTATACGCTGCAAAGTGGCGCATCTTCTCGTCCTGGTGCTCTTCACATGGTGAAGAGCCCGGAGCATGTGCGATCAGTGCAGTGCTGTCCTTTCTCCAGGAGAAACTAGAGGACAGCCTTTCGCCATCTACGCTCAGGGTATATGTTGCCGCGATTGCCGCACACCATGAGCTGGTGGAGGGTAAGTCTCTCGGACAGCACAGCCTGGTCACAAGGTTCCTCAGGGGTGCGAGGCGGGTTAATCCCCCGCGTCCGCGCTCCATACCCTCTTGGGATCTCGACGTGGTCCTAGCGGGCCTTTCCGAGACTCCTTTCGAGCCCCTAGTAGAGTTTGACCTTCCTCGTCTCACGGGGAAGACAGCACTCCTAGTAGCGCTCGCCTCTATCAAGAGGGTAGGGGACCTACATGCACTCTCCATGTCCGACGAGTGCCTACAGTTCGGGCCGAATAACTCTCACGTTATCCTGAGACCCCGACCCGGCTACGTGCCCAAAGTTCCTACCACCCCCTTTCGGGATCAGGTAGTGAACCTGCAGGCGCTCCCCACAGGGGAGGAAGACCCAACTCCTTCAGTGCTGTGTCCGGTACGAGCGTTACGCTTCTACCTGGAACGCACGCAGAGCTTCAGGAGCTCTGAGCAGCTTTTTGTCTGTTATGGAGGTCAGCAAAGAGGGAGAGCTGTCTCCAAACAGAGATTGGCACACTGGATCGTGGATGCCATTTCCATGGCTTACCGATGCCAGAACCTGCCATGCCCGCTCGCAGTGAGGGCTCACTCTACTAGGGGTGTAGCCTCCTCGTGGGCTTTGGCTCAGGGCGCCTCTCTGGCAGACATCTGCACAGCTGCGGGTTGGGCTACGTCCAACACCTTTGCAAGGTTTTATAACCTCAGGGTGGAACCAGTATCAGCTCGGGTTTTACGCAGGTAGAACTAGCCACTGGCCGGGCGTACGCCTGCGAAAGAGCCTTCTTCCCTTTTCAGGTGAGTTCAGTGCTCTAATCTACCTCTCTACTTCCCCTACAGGCGAGTATAGGTAACCTAATTCCATCACTCAGCACCTCCATGGTAACAGGCCGGGCGGAGCGGACCTTGTAACCAGGCTGAACATCGGAGTGAGCTGCCCCTTTTCAGGTGAGCCCCTTTCTTCAGCCAGTGCTCCGTACGTAGTGGCTCCCCCACTCAGGGGTGGCCCCGTATGATGTAATTCCTTCACCAGAATTCCCCATTAGGTGAATGTGTGATCTCCCTCACGTGGTGCTCCCAAAATACAGGTAGCAATGCACACTAATTTTTTCCATGAGTTCTGCCCTTATCAGGTGAGACCATTGGTACATCTCCACATGTTAACCTCCCTACGGTAGGATGTGGCCTCCGTAACGCACTCCCTCCTTGAAGGGGCCGCGTTTCCCAGTGCAGTTCACGGTCGGGCGGCTATCTCGCTGTAGAGATAGGAAGGCCGTCGCCCGTGGAGACCGGTGGTAAGTTACCTCTCACCTTTTTGTCAAAAAGCTCTGGGACGTGTTACCATTTCCCCACTGGAAGGTTACGCTCTCGCGTAGAAGCACAGACCGTTGGACCCGCTCGAGCCTGTCAGGGTCGCTCCGCTAGAGATCGTGACGCAGCACAGCGACGTGGCGTGTTACATAGGAACCCCATACTGTCGTTCTTCGACACAACGTCGAGAGACCCACAGAAAGGGAACGTCTGGGTTACTATTGTAACCCCGGTTCCCTGATGGAGGGAACGAGACGTTGTGTCCTTTCGTGCCACGTCGCTGTGCTGCTCGCTGCAGCGATCGGGAGTCATCCTTACGTTCCTCAGCACAAAAGGTAATGAATGAGCACGCCGTCTCCCCTTTTATACCCGGATGTCCGGGGCGGGGCATGGCATGCAAATTTCATTCGCCAAATTTCATTGGCCTTTTAAACAAAGTCAGAGTCGATTGGTTCTCAAGAGCGAACCCCATACTGTCGTTCTTCGACACAACGTCTCGTTCCCTCCATCAGGGAACCGGGGTTACAATAGTAACCCAGACGTTATTATAGCTCAGGAAACCCAAAGAACAGTTATGTCAATAAAAAAAAAAATTCTGAATAAATATATCTTGAGAGACTCAAACTAAACAAAAGAAAGCTAAAATGTTTTGAAATTTCAAACTAAATAATAAAAAATCATAGAAATAAATTGCAAAATTAATAAATATATTAAAAAAATTATTCAACGTTTAAGATAACTTGACAAAAATGAAAATAATGTTAAGATGCTTGAAATTGCTTTTAACACATTAATTAATTTATCTTGAAAACCTTTTATAAAAGGATTTTTTTAAACGCATTACACCGACCGAATAATTAATAAAAGTAGCCAATACTAAAATTCTTTCCATGTTAAGATCTTAAAATGGTATCTTATGAAATTATTTTTTTAAATTCTAGGACAAGACAACTACTTTTAAATAAAGGGAAAATGTATTATTGTGCATTTATTTTGGATGCTTGAGAAAATTGAGATGATATACAGATATGTAATGGTTTTGATGGCTTTACTATTACTCCACAACATGTGAAATTACAAGTATTGTTAAAAATTGTCATTATAAGCATAAAACTCGAAAAAAAATTGTTTGTTCATAGTGAGAATAAAATGTATAATGTGGTATTACTCGATTTTAAATGCTTTGTACCCTTATCAGAACTCTATCTAAGCCAATATTGTATGTGTGTGTGTGTGTGTGTGTGTGTGTGTGTGTGTGTGTGTGTGTGTGTGTGTGTGTGTGTGTGTGTGTGTGTGCATGGGTGTGTGTGTGTTTGTGTGATGTGGGAGGGTAATAGACTATGCTAAATGCTGAAGCACCAGCGGGTTCATTACAGAAATGCCAATAATTTATTCAGATATATGAAAGCCAGAAAATTACAGCAGTACAGAAGAAGGTGATCCTTGTGTCAGGTCACCTCTACAACAGAGCACGTACACAAGAAAAAGTGCAGCACACATTCATGCAAATACATGCAAATGCACAAAGGCATTAAAGGGCATTGTTCTATCAAAACACAAGGCTTCATACTTCACAATAATGGAGCATTGCGCCTAACCCATCACTTTTAAAGTTAAACAACTAGATAATAAATTAATATTATAAAACAGTATAACCAATAATTAATTTATTCTAAATATGTTTTTTCCTTTTAACTTTTTAAGAAGAGCCATGTTCTGGCAGATGACAAAGTTGTTGACAGCTCAAGTTCATATAAATTTGTTGCGTTATGTTACACCACAAGATGCAATATTGTTTTAATCTAAAAGGTATATCGCTTACAACACTGGTGGGTATTTATGGTATTCCTAACTAATCAACAGCAAGCGGAGGAAAAGGTTTATAAACCATCATTATTTTTCTCTCGTAAAAAAGCAACTGGTGACAGTAATGGTGTGATATTTAAGTTTTAAGATCAAATACTCCTGCATGCAAACACACACACAAACAAACCCGGAGCGAATCCAAGAATATCAATCCGTCTGTGTAAACACAATCACACAAAGAGCTGAAGGGAGCTCTACCACTGACAGCGCAAACAAGACAAACTAAATCTTCAATGTAAAACAATGTGAGAATAGTGAAGAGACATCATTATTATACAGGACACTCACAGGTATCATTGTCAGGTGTGTGTGTGTGTGTGTGTGTGTGCGCACATGTGTGTGTGCAGGTTTCTTTAACAGACAGGTGAGGAAATCTACAACACTGGTTACACATATCAGTTACACATGGACTTTATTTCCAAACAACAAAAAAGATATTTAGAAAAATGTCACTAACTGAAAAGCAGAGGCACCCACTTCATTTATACAGACATGCAACCAATACAAGTCAATGGGTGCCAATTCCAAACATTCTTCAAAATATCTTCTTCGTGTTCTGTGGAAGAATATCATTTGGGTCTAAAATATGTAAATGATTACACAATTTTCAATTTTTGGGGGACCTCTCACTCTTACTATTGTAATTAATTTTTTTTTTAATTTGCACTTTAAATATAATACTACAATAGTTATTTTTCAGTGGGCACAAATACACACATTACAGTGCAAATAACTCAGTGGTGTACAATTATGCATTATTTCTGTGCATAAAAATGTCAAAATTCTTTAAAATGACCCATGAAATGGAAAATCAAGGTCTAATATTCAGCTCTTAACATGTAAAGCCTCAAGCGGCAAACACAAAGACTGGTTGAAATCCAGAATAGGGATGGAAATGGTAACTGTGATCACATCCAGCTCTATAATGATTGTACCCTTTAGCGAGACACTTAACCACAGGCTCTTCCAGAGGGACCATTCCTGAAATTACTTACTGTAAGTCATTTTGGGTGAATGGCATTGGCTAATGGCTACATGCACAGAATTCTCACAGAGATGCTTTTGCTGGCTGCTTTAAAGAACATTATGAGCAGGGATTTCACAGGCCAAATTTTGACTGCCAATCCAAGTCCATTTATTGACCATTTGATGCATTTGGAAAAAAAACAAGCCCTTGCAAAAAGATAACCTTCTAGTTCTGAAAAACTAGGAATCTTTCAGGCTCCAAAGAGAACCTTGTGTGTAAAAGGGTTAAAGGTGCAATGCGCAATAGTAAGAAGGAATTACTGATAGGGATGTAATATTATATATATATAACTATGTCTTCAGAGGTGTATAAAGATCCTACATAATGAACTGTTTTATTTTTATCACATTAGGGTGAAATGTTTCAATAGTGCCACTGTATCTGCACAAACTGCTCTACAGAGCGTGTTTCTCATGTATCATCTCCTTCAGCAAAGAAGTGAAAATGTGAGGATATCTTTGTCCTGTGACAGCCATCATAGTATTGTGAAAAGAAGGGCTGAGTGGTGCACCAAGTCACTGGACCGTACACTTAATTTCTCCTTTGGATCATACGAATATGAACACCTGGCCATATAGACAGTAAATATAGTTGAACATTTTTCACGCAAGATGTTATAGACACACAAAGTTAAAAAAAATAATGACCTGCACAGATACTACATCAAAAATAAGATCTGTTCTGAAGATTTTTTTCTTTCTTTTAAGGGTCAATTAAACAACTATTTTCTGATTCCGATATTAGGCAATTGCAAACAATACTAGCTGTTTTTTGGAGCCATTTACAATTTTAAGAGAAGCAGAAGTCAAGATATAAATACAATAAGACAAAATGATAATCTTTAAATATTTAAATTGCCTATATTTCTTTTATTTACAAGATTGTTTAAAGAATTATAAATATATAACAAATACTTCTTTAATAAACTTATTTTAATTAATCTTATTTACTTTATTATTTTGCTCAGAGGAATATGTTTGATAATTTAAACATGCAACTCATTACCTCCATGTAATTAACTAATAAACAATCGGTATCTGCCATTTCTATACTATTCCCAACAATTCCATATTGGCCGATTTACATCGGCGGCTGATTCATCGATGTATCCCAGTGTTTAAACTTAACTTGTCATTTTTCGCCCCTCTATGGACATCTCTGTTTAAAGGAAAAAATCCCTGCTTACTTTTTGTTCTCCTTAACGTAAAGAATTATAATAAGTTAACTTTTGTGAATTGCGGAAACACAATGGTTTAATGCCAGATTTTTGTGTACCTGCTCAATAAGAGTTATGTAAAAAGTTGCATCTTAAAGTAAAATAAAACAAGGCGGGTAGAACCCAGAACTTTCACAAACCCATTTCCTGTTTACAGGAAGGAGCCGATGTCCTTGTAAAACATCTGCGAGAGGCTTTCCATGCATCAACATTCGCTAAGCCAACAGATCATGAGGAAAACAAATGATTCCTCTGCACTGTCTTCCTGAGGAGAGACTGTAATTCTCCTCACACCGAATGGAGGACGAAGAGAAAAGCAGACATCATCGCCCCGGGGAGGCCCGACATGGCTTCTCCTGTTCTTTTGTGCCTTCAAAGAGAACGTGCGCGGTAACCCTGCCGAGAAGTGAAGCGGCTCTGGACAACAGTAAAACAAGCCTGTGAGGCTTTGAATGCTGGGTCCCGCTGTTCTTCAAGGCAGGTATCACTTTAAATCTCCAAAAATGACTACAACAAACCCCTTTTCCTAACCGCATGAGGTCTTTATGTCTCGCTCGCAGTGCCGGCAGGGTCAAGGTTACTGTTTAAGAACACGTCGTTCTATCCTGCGGATCCGCAGACAAATCTTCAAAGCTTGCCGAGGATTCGTCCTTTGACCCAACAATTATAAACCAATCAGACACGTCACGGCTTACAAGGAAGCGCTCGGCAGAGATCGGCTGAGTCTCTCTTTCTTTGTCTTCCTGTGCAAACATATTGACCCGTCTTCTCAATTCAAACAGGAGCCAATTAGCCGTCCTGCTGAATTAATTTCGCTTTTGTTTTAGAAAAGACTCAATCTGCGTCCTCTGTGTTTGTTTGCCGCTCGGCGCTCCATCAAGGTCAGCGTGGTTCAAAATAGAAATAATGAATGAACGGCAGAGATAATAAATAACCCAGAGAATTATCCGTCATTAAAAGCTCTGGAGCTCGCCGCAGGAGGACGCTGAGTTTGCACAGGGCGATTGGCTGAAGTTTGCCAAATCAAAGCTCAAACGCAGTATTGACATTCTGGCACTTCCTGTTTGGGATCGGGATGCATTTAAATGCAGGCGGCGGAGTGCGTCTACACGCCCCATGTTGTGGATGAGCGAACAAGCTCAAGTCTGTTTGTCCTGCAGACCCTTCTGTATTCAGATGGCCTCTGGGATATTAATGATGTCAAGACTGGGACACAAGACCAACCAGAGGTGCAACACCTTTAGGAGAATAATGCAAAGACTACAGCTGCCAGTCAAATGCATTGCACAATGGAGAAACAGGTTAAGGGGCAGGTCACCCAAATGGGAAAATCATTCAGTAAGTCATTCTAAACTGGTCTGAGTTTCTTTCTTTAGCAGATTTCAGACGAGATATTCAGAAGAATGTTGGAAACTTAGAGAAAAAATGTGATACCCATTTTACATAGCATGAGTGAGAATAAAGATGACATACTTCTGTTGGATTTAATATTCCTTTAAAGTTGCCTTTTTATACATATGAAGAGTAAATGCCCAGAATATACTTTTCTTTTCCGCTGTTTTATACCAGAAATCCCAACATTAGGAATTCAGTTCTCCGGCGTAATGCATGTGTAATTAATCACATCAGGCGCTAGATGACATGATAATGGAGCATTATAATAAATATTCCATATGCACACACGCACACACATACGCGCGCTTGCAAACCCAACTTGGCTCGTCCGTTCCTCTTAGTGTTGAATTTGAGTGACGGGACACATATATCGATTTCTGCACTTTATCCCTTTAAAACAACGGCCGTCACCGTGAGAAAGCAAAGGAGATAAATGAGCACTTTGGCCCATGGGGAGCTGAGCCTAAAGATTTCCCATCAGTCCTTGCTCTCGCTGACCGAATGCTCCTCAGCTTCACTTTTCCATTAACATCTGTCATTCTTTACACTTGACCTTACTCTTATGAAAATTAAACATAGTTTTACCACAATACCCACACTCCAAGTGGGTAAAACTACGGTGCACATGGGTGGCAGAGTTTGTTAGCAACGTAAGCATGACCCAGTATCTTGGCACCGAAAAAGATCTCAAATATATTTAATGTGTCTAATAACAATAGTAATTTTATTTTTATTTAAAATGGCAATGACGCATTTCAAATTGCCTTGAAATCTACTTAAAAGGTTATAGTTTCAAAGCAGCCGTATGCGGATGGAACTTATGTTTGAGGAAAGGTCATACACCTTTGCATAAAGCAAAATCTTCCCAAGCAAATCCCCGACTCGACAATCCTCGCAGCTCCTGAATGTTGCATTTCGTCTGATCCCCCTGTCTGTTTCGATTTTAATATCAAATTCGTTTCATAAGGCGGAGGCGACTTTGAACCAAAACTGTGTGGAAAAGTCGGGCGTCAGGAAGCTCTCTGCTCTGAATCAGAAACGACCTCTCAAGCGACAGACTTGCTAAAACTGTCTTCTGGACTTTATTGTCAAGTTCAGGTTGGTTGAGGCCAGGGTGCAGACGGGGAGCCTCTAATACCTGTAATATAAATGGTAATGGTGGCAAACTTTCCCTGAATCCCAACGAGCCAAGCTGAGAGTTTTACCTCAGACCAAGTTATACCTCTGTGGGTCTTGTCTCTAAAGAATGCACGGTGCACACCTCAGTTTGCCAAATTGAATTTATCCCGTATTGACATCTCTCCAAGTCCCCTGGCATTAGAGGTGCACACACACACACACACGCACGCACACACACTCACACACACATACACGCACGCACACACAGGTACGCACACACTGACAACCACAAGGCCAGACAGTAAGGAAAAACCCATGAGTGTGGATGTGTTTATGTATACTGCAATCTGTGTATTCATAATTGTATTGTACAACAAATGGATCATTAACACAACTATCACACCTTCATCACAGGTAAACAAAGATGCAAGCATGTGACAAACCTAGAGGGAACGCAATCTGTTTAACTTGTGCATTACACACTGTTTCAAAACTACAACATAACAACAACATCCACAAAAACAGAATCCCCGCAGATTATTTCTGATAACCAGAAAAATAAAGTAATTTAACTTTAATGTTTACATTAAGTTAATGTAAGGAAAAAATGTATCCGAGTAACCTCTATCGGAGTAAATGATGAATATCTGTGACTTGAATGTTTCTATTACAAGTCACAATTAATATACTATTATTAATATTTTAAAACATTATTTGTTAATTAAATACATATAAAATAATCATATTTAAGTAACTATAAATAAAAAAAGTAACTTAATACAAAATGTTGAGAATTTAAAAAAGTAATTTTTATTTGTTCTTCATAAAAATCAGTTAATGAGGTTTTTTATTTTTAATATTTACTTATTTTGATTATACTATTTAATATAATGCTTATGTAATGCTTCCCTATCCATATTTATATTGTAATACTGTTCATTTTGATTTTATTGCCCTTTTAGTAATACTGGATAATTTGGTTCCAGCCGGATCTATAAAGATATTTTGACATTTAAATATTTACTCCTATTTTTAAAGAAATATGTCATGCAAAAAGGACATCTTACTGCCTCAGTCACCTTTTTCTTTTGACTTTCTTTGTTCCACTTGAGGAATGTCGGTAAGTGGGACCCATTCAAGTGCAAATGTTTTGTGTCAGAAATGAATGAATACTGCTGTTCATTCAACAACTTTCTTAAAAATATTTTCTTGTGTTTTGCAAAAAAAACGTCATTTTGGTATGAAAAGAAATAAACGGGAATAATATTCATTTTTGTATGATATGAAGCATTTGAGAAACGACCACCTTTCCCTCCATCCAATGGCCAGACACACTGTAAAAATATTATGTGGCTTGGTTAATATCCCAAAATATGTACGTAATTAAAATCTTTTAAAATATTAAATATTTTTTTCAGGGGAAATATTGATGATTTTTTTATTTCTCTAAAATGTACAAATGTTAATGTAATGAAATAAGTATTTATTTAACAAATATAAATTTGTATTTTTCGTCAATATTTTGGGTTATATCTAAAATAAATATTCGAGTTAATCACATATATATTCACTCACATATACGCAAATTAAAAACAGTGTATTTACTTCATTGCAAAGCTTGTAAACACATTTTTTGTGAGCAAACTTTGTAAAATATCTTTGAATGCAGTGAAAGTGTTCAAAACTTTTTCTCACCAATGCAAGAGAAATGATTTCACCTTCAAACGCCCTTATGATGTACAAGCTGCTTTAAAAAGTCACAAATAAGAGCGAGCGAGGGATCCAGCGCATAGATTTTATGAATGTACAGGGACATTTTACATCTTATATGAAGTGCTCTTCCCGAGCTTCTAATAAACTCTTAGTAGATTCTTCAATCCTCCAAACAACATCAGAGCTTTTTAAATCCATACATCAACATCACAGCGAACAGCGGGAGAGAGAAGAGAGGGGGACATTATTTCCCTCTCATTTCTCTTCCCGGAAAATGAAAGACCAACAGAGACGCCCCGAGATCTGTTAAAGTGTCATGTGCCTTTTATTTCCCATTTCATGGCTATTATATCTCTTCATGAAATACTGGCAACACCCCTTCTGAGCAGAGAAAGAGAGGGTGGCATGGTATCTATGGCAAGATTATCAAAAATGGTATCTGGCAAAGCGAAGAACTGGGACAACATCTATTTGCCCTCCAGGCAGCACATGGCTTTTAAAGAATGGATGTGTTTTACGGTGTCGGCCGAGGCGGGGAGGAAAATGTAACATTATGTTGGGAACTGGATGTGGCCCGTTTCTTGGAAGGGCAATAAAAAACTTAAAGTTAAAAGTATGAAGCAGTCATATAAAGGGTTTTATAGAACGTTCGGTGAGAGACACCATCATGCATTTCTGCATTATTTAGTTATTTACAGCTGAATTCGTCTTTTGCTGTGTGTGAACGCTTCAAATGCAGTATAAATGCACTTAATGTCAGAATATATATATGGTTCACATCGAGGTTTCAGTGCTAATTTGTTTTGTAAGTCATTACTTTGGGCCTCGTGTGAACGAACAACACAGAGAATTTATGACTTGTCATTATAGTGCATTAACATTGTTCAAGTGGAAAATCGTTTTCCACTTGAATAATGCTTACAGTGCTTAAGCTCTGTCTTTTTCTCTTTTGTGTGTGTGCTGTGATATGGATCCATCTTTTCATATTTAAGAGCATACCTCTGAGCGTGTGTCTCATCCTTCAAAACAGGCCTATTCCAGGCCTAAAGCAAGACCTTGCTTTTGGTTCTGTGTGTGATCCTGTGTTTATATCTAATTGATTTCTTTTGTGTAAGACTTTCAATGGTTTACATCTTTCTCATGTATGGTCTCTTAGGTCAGATTGAGCCGTGAGCCCAGTACACACCAAAAGCCAGTTTAAAGACACTGTGTGATCCGAACCCGAGGGATACCAGATGTGAAATACTTATACACGCTGACCCCAATTAATCTTTTCTTTACTGATGCTTACATTTCAGTTGGTCATTATAGCTTACTATTGTTCGATTTCGGTTTTCAATATTTTAGGAATATACTGAGTTTTTTTTTTACTTTTTTAGGTATTTTGATTAACAGTGAAAAAATCTTTCAATTGTATTTACAAGTAACTACACTCAAAAAAATGACTCATTTTTCGTCAGACAATTCACACCCAAAAACAAGTACACTTTAAAGCTTTGAAATTAATAGCATGCCTATGTAAAACTTTATTTTTGTATTAAATTTAGTAAGCCACATGAACTAGAGTGTTTTTTATAATGCAAAACATGGGATTTAATAGTGTCTAAGTGTTTTCAGTTATATTGTAGTTCATATTAATATTTTAAATTAGCTTTTATATGTATATTTTTTTTAAAAGAATAACCAATAGAAAATGATTATCCTGCAATTTTTTATACTATTATATAAGACTCAAATTCAATTCAGACTGCAATTTCAATATAAGAAGTAAAATATCAATGATATTTTGCATGGTACTGTAGGTTAATAACACCTTTCCAGTTTTCCAGAAAATTCAACAATCTTGTCTCTGTCATCTCCCAAATATGTCATAGTTATTTATGGTGAGACTCTTCAATAATTGTAAAAGCAGGAACGGGCCATCGGAATACCTTTTATGAAGTAAAATTCTCATCTTTGAGGCAAAAAAGAGAACACACAATAGTTTGTTCTCAAATATTTACAAATTAATACACAATTCGAGATGACACGTTGCCTGTTGGGATGTGTTGTTCCATTACATTTGTGTTTCCCCAAGTGCACCAGCTGGTATTTAGACATTAGGAGGTGTCAGCAACGTAACAATGATTTTTCACGGCAGAAAGCCGCCGCAAGAAACCCAGATGCTGCTTTCAGCAGGTTACAGGGCCGGAGTTATGAGAATATATGTTATCTCAGCTGAAATATCTTGGTGCAATTTAGTTTGTTGGACCTTTTCACTTCTGGAGTATTCAATAAAAGACGGAAGAAAAGTGAATGTGAACAATTTCCCGTGTGGTGCCGCTGATAACGCTCGGATGTTTAGCATTGGATTTTTGGATTACCGCAAAACTAGAATAAACCGTCTGGCATCTGCATTGTCAGGTCAATTTTCAATAATAAAAGGAAATGAAAAAGAATCGCTGACTGCGAAAGCGGTGTAAGAGTAGACATGTCTGTACTCGAGCAAATGTAGTGTATGCTCATATTATTCTCTTTTGTCTACCGCTGCCGTACTTCCTTTTCTCCTGAACAATCGCACACATCTGTGGCCGAATGCTCGCATTCTCCCCTCCCAGCTATCTTTGCATCAGGCAATATTTTGGAATGTGCTTTCTGTAGCAATGGCTGATGGGAAATAAAATTCAATTCATCAATGCCACGTCTTATCTCTGATACCCACAGCGCTGTGTGTTGGCTTCGGTGGCCCCCATCACATGTGTTAATTTACTTTGTGCTTCTCTTATCTTCACAGGTGGACAAAGGCCTCGGTGAGAGCTCCTCGCTCTCGCGCGCCTCGTCCCGCCCGTTTATCATCGAGCCGGCTGGACGGGGGTCTGGCCATGAATGAAATGGGATGCTGACCACCTAAGCACCGTATCCCACAATCCAACGGCTTACGTGACCTTGGCTACCCCTCCTGAGTTTTAAATGCGGCCCACGTGGAAGATAAGAGGAACACGGACAACACTGCAAAATTTCATCAGCGCTTTCCTCACCCTTGGCTTTAACAATGCCCACGGCTTCAAAAACATGCCTTCAACCAGGGGAATAAACAGTCCGGCGGAATGTGAGGAATGTCGGTGCCGATTCTTAGGGTTGAAATCGGCAGAATGAATTGAAATGTGTTTAAATGTGTTACATTTTACTAATTCATCACATTATTCAGAAATAAATTAGTGATAACATGCAGCATGTGCTCATTAAAATTCTTTCTTGGCTTGAGAAAAAGAGTGTGATCGTTTCCATGGTGCCGCCAGAGGGGTGAAAGTTAGGAGGATTCCAAGAGCCCTCGCATTTTTAGGGTCCTTCATTATAGCACTAAGGGGAGATAGTGAAAGTCCCATCCTTAAATTTAGTAAGAGGGGCCAGAACAACTCACCCCTTTCCGTTTTACATTTCCAAAAAATAGATTCTACTTTTTTATGCAAACTATTTTCTATTCAAAACATAAATGATTTATATAAAAGCTAATATTTATGACATATTGTTGATCATAGACTTCTTGTTTTGGGCCAGTTCAGATATACTCAAAAGAATACTTTACCCAAAAGTAAAAATTGTTTTTCAACCTTACGTCGTTCAAAACCTAGATTTTCTGTTGTATACAGAGATATTTTGAAGAATGTGCAACTGAGATTTCTGGGGCACCACTGACTAAAGAAGCCCCTGAACTGTTTGCCATGTTTGTGTTTACCAGACCAAGACTATCCCAGTAAGACTGGCATATTCACACTAACATGCTAAACAAACAAATTTGATTTAATGACAAATTGTTTGCTATCCCATAGCTGTAACATGAGGAACAGTATTAACTGCATGAATTAAATAAATTATAAACACCTCATATCTAACACACTGAACTATTTAAATAACGTTTCAATTTATGGCAAGAGCTGGGTTTTCCATACGCTCCTACTCATGACATATCAAAAACCCTTTAACTGTGTGACACAATGCCGTATTTTCATCCAGGCCCTGGTAGCCGGCTTCAATATTATTCTGTCATTATTTATTCGGCTGATTTAAACGTTATAATAGCGTTTGTGCAGAACAGCGACTGCGACCTCTGTGTGACCGCCGTCTCGAATTCTGACACGTAGGAAAAGACGCACGGGTTAAAGATTAATAGAAGAAATGCGTCGGGAGTTGATTTTGTGGTGCCTGACTTATTCATGAGGAAATGAAGGGGCTTTAGTCACACCAAAGTGTGTGTGCGCCTGCCATCAGAGACGGCAATATAGCGTTATCAGAAAACCCGCCATGTGGAGGTTGACGTGTGCCCCACTGAAGATGCCATGCCTCTGTGAATGTGACGGGCATACTAAACTCAGATTTACAGTGAAAACAGCCGGCCTGAAAGCAGCGGGGCTCCACTTAATCATGGCATTCAACGCTCTTATTAGAGAACAATTACTAAATGGCAGGCCTTGTAAATCATAAATCATTCATCAAGACCAGTCCAGGAAAATGAGTGCGGCATTTTGCGGAGAAATGCAGACGGCGAGGGCTGGCCTGCCTCATGCGTATTCATGGCAATGTAAGTAGATGTGGCACAAAGCTGTTTCTGCCATTATCTGTTATGAAAACAGAAACCAAAGTTGTGAATGAGTAAGGTGTGTTTGGAGATGTTAAGTGTTGCACCTTTAAATAATTTAAAGTTATAAATGTCAAAATCACGACAAAGTGACAGTTTCAAAAGGAAATCTTATCATTAATCCCGTAATGTCATTTCATACCTGTATGACTTCCTTTTCCCTCCAGAACAAAAAGAAGATATTTTGAAGAATGCTGAGAACGGAACAACATAGGCCCCCATTGACTTCCACAGTATGGACACATTTTAAAATATCTTCTTTTCAGTTTCAAAGAACGAACAGTCATTCCGTTTCAGAATTTAATGAGGGTGAATGAATAAGGATGGTTTACTATATAACAAAAATAATATGTGCCATGAGACACTAGACTATCTCACATAAACCCAGATCTCATCTTGCTCTGTTTGGTTGCCACCGGCGGCTGCAGAAGTGTCATTTGACAGACATCTGTCACAATACATCTCTCACATGCCCCTTCGTCTCTCACTTTGGCTCACTTCGTCTCTCGCTTTGGTTACCTAAGGCTGTTTAGCATGTGTGAGTGAGCAAACCGCTTCAGGAACAGACATGATGGGTGAATATCTCTCCTTATCACCATCCACTCAACATCATTTTCTGAGGGCTCCAAGCGATATAACACACAAAACACCTGAAGACCAAAATCCTCAAGAACATGGAAACAACCCTAGAAAAACCTTAACAGATGTGATGATTTTATATTAACAGTACAAGTAGTACTCTAAAGTGAAAATTCTGTGTCTCTTGTCATTGTGTGTCACTTTTGTTCTTCTGCAGAACAAAAAAGAGGATATTTTGAAGAAAGTTTATGACCAAGCAGCAGCGGCACCTATTCCCTTCTATTGTATAGACCAAATGAATGCAAGTGAATGGGCGTCAAACATTCTTCAAAATATCTATTTTGTGTTCAGCGGGAGAAAGTCATGTGGGTTTGAAATAACATTAGGATGAGTAAATGATGACATAATTTTAATTTAAAGGTGAACTATGACTTTAAATATTGTTTAAAATGTTTAAAGAATAAACACATTGATATTTTTCTGCCAAACCCCTCAATGTTGTTTTTTCAGCTTTACAAATACTCCAAAGGAGGGTGTTTTGTGGACAGCGTGAAGACCCCGGGATTAGCATCCGTCTAGAAGATCTGCTTGACGGAGAAGTGAAGGATGGAGAGCTCTCCCCAGTGATAATGACAGTGAGCTGCCAGCTCTCAGATTGAAGTTAAGGGCCGCTGGGTACTCCGTCAAAAGAAGCAGAGGCCCTGAACGGCCCTCCACAGGGGGCAGCGTTTAATTACTTCGGGCCTCGGCTCTGCTCAACACTTAAAACAAAAAGTAATTGCCACACTTACAAACAAAAACATGAAATACTTGTTGGGTAAACCGTGCCGAGCCGACTCAGATGCAGATGCATACAGAGTAATCTGTATGAGGGGGTTAGACTGGCCGCAAGGGCCTTTCACAAAACTCTCAAGCTGATAATAAGCAAGCTGTGCAGACACAAAACAAACCCAAAATTGACTTATCATTCCCCAATTTGTAAGACTCAATTTGAGCTGATGCAAACGATCGATAGTGGCTTTAGGCATCTGTTTCCATTGATATTAGCAGTCCCCTTTTTCTTTGGATGTACAAGATGAAATCCTACAATGAATGAGTTATGTCTCCTTAACTGCTATTTAACTCATATTTTATTTTTATAGATATTTTTACACTTTGTTATAGCTTTTTTGACAAGGGCAACACAGAATTTCTTAAAAAAAGAAAATTAGAAAATTAAAAATAAAAAATCCATAGGGCTGTATTAAAGTGATAGTAATCCTTAAGCAAAATTCTGTCCAAATGCCTTTTCATGAGTCTCTTACTTTTGCGGAACACAAATGAAAATAATTTGAATAATGTTAATTACCCATCAACAATGACCCCCACGTATGGACATAAAACCACCGATCTATTTTTCAAAATCTCTTCTTTTGTGTACTGCAATTTAAAGAACGTCATATAAGTTTGGAATGACATGAGGGTATTTTTTCGGAGCGCTGCTCTTTTCCACATTTGTAGTATTAAAACGGTGGGATGTTGTTAATACCTACCATCTTTAATATTAGATTCTTAAGTTTAGCTTCTCAAATCAAAATATAAAACTACAAAAAACGACCCAAGAGAAAAATCAAAACCACTTTAACAGCAACAACAACCGTTGAAGCCTTCCGTCACTTGTGTTTCAATAATAATTCTTCAGTGGTTCTAATTAGTGTAATTAATTCAGTTTAATGAACCCTCTTCTCTCGCTCGACACCCTCTAAATCATGTCAAGGCCACTTTAGAAAGAAACCACACAAGCACTTACGGCTAATATAGGTTTTGGTAAACAGCTTTAATCCACAGGTGATGCTGTTTTCCGTGAGAGCTTTGTGGAGATCAGCTTGCATTAAGACATCACAAACACATGACGTCACACACAAACAGTGTTGCTCCTTTCATTTACATTCAGACTCCGTTAGTTTCAGTAATAAACATGCAAGCGTTTCGGCCACACTTCACATTCTGTTTTCTGTTACTTTTCTAGGGCTCCTGTGATGCTCGGATGTTTTTCGCATCTTGTCTTTTTTCCTCACGCAGCTGGGATTGCGTAACAGAATGAAAAGAGCAACTTCATCTGCATTCCGAGGCTTCAGGCTCGACTCGCATCGAGTGCAAACTGCTAAATGTGACAGGGCAAACAATTCAAGCGCGCCGCAGACAGACATCAGAGGAACTTAAACACAGACCTTTCACGCGTCACTCTGGATGAGAGATGCTACTCGGTAGGTGCATGGAAACAAAAAATATGATAAACTACATTATAAATCACCTTAAAGATAAGCACTTTCTTAAATGGCTTGGTAAGAAAGCATGGCTGTAAATGCTAATGAATGTAAAGAATACATCTGACTCTTGAATCTGATTGGATGAGCGTCGTTGGAAAGCTTAAATTGCTGACACACGCATATATCAGCCCTGTATAAAAATGTCAACCTGCCATGTTTTGGGTTGTGTAAACATCCCAGAGTTAGGCTAATAAACTTTATTACTTGGATAGTAAATTTGTGTACTGACTATTTATTGAGCAACGCCATCTTTACCTTTATAAGCTATGAAAGGCCATATGCTATGGTGAGTTCTTAAACTTTTGGTTAACTCGTTAAAATTAACCATATTCTTTGGTTAACATCAATGTAAAGTACATTTAAAAAAACATTATTCACTTGATGATGTTAGTTCCATTTTATTCTGTTGCAAATTCTATGCAATTTTATCTAGGCACAAGTCTATTGTTTGAAAAAGGAACTAACGATGCGTTATGGATGCTATACATAAAGGACATGAATTGTGAAAGGTGACAAACTTTTTAGGATTCCTGTAAATTAAAATGCACAAACCAGAAGAAAAAATACCATGAACAGGAGAAAATGTACAGTTATTTTTTATGTGTTAAGCTCGGTTTTTATCACTCTTTACGTGAGTCTTTTTCTACTCTCAGTCTTTCACATTGCTCTTTAATAACTTTTGCACTGCTGAAGTTTGAAAGACATTTGACTAAAATGACCCTATACATCTAAAAATTATGTTTGAATAAAAATTTGGAGTAGTCTTCTTCACTGCTGTACATCATGAAGACGTTCATTTAATGGCGTTACTCCCAAATCTGTAATACATCTCTGACACATGTGATATATATCTAGAAGACGTCTGTAAGATTTGAATGCATTTAAAACTAACTTTTCTAAGACATTTATTGGATTTTTTTTAACATTCCTGCATCCGTTTTACCTATTCGAATCCCACAAATCAGACCTACACTGACAAACATGTTCTTCAAGTCACTCTGGATAAAAGCATCTCCTAAATGCGTAAAATTTAAAATATCACCATGGAGTTTTAATGCCAATGACATTTGCACATGATGACATCATCACATCGCCTCACATTAAACTGCCGATACAAGGGTGGCTAATGCAGGCCCACAGACTCATATATTACCATCGAAATGAGCTCGGCGCGGGCAGCTAATAAAACCACCAGAACCCGGCCCAACAATATT
This sequence comes from Triplophysa yarkandensis, assembly GCA_033220385.1. Lineage (NCBI taxonomy): Eukaryota > Metazoa > Chordata > Actinopteri > Cypriniformes > Nemacheilidae > Triplophysa > Triplophysa yarkandensis. The sequence continues at coordinate 3,491,637 of CM065662.1, read as the reverse complement.
CATCGCACTTAAGGGCCCAAAGACACGTCTATCTCTGATCACTTGCATATTTGAGGATGGGTGATAAAAGCGGTCTCAAGTGTGCTAAGAGCTGCCAGACGGCCATAATGATAAATCAGACGCGAGACACGAAGAGGCGGCGATCAGACCCGGGAGAGATGGTCTGTATAATGACCTGTACGATCAATACAAGAACGCCCTCTACGATGGACGCTGACCACCGAGCGCTCCTTCTGACCATTAACCCTCAATGTTGAAACTAATTCTCATACATGGCAACCTGGAGAACCTCAAAGACCTCAAAAAGATGGTTTTGAGATTCGGGATTGTTAAGATACAGCAGTGCTTACCTCCACAGGGAATCTTCTGCCATTGATGCTGTGCTCCGAGCCTTCCGAGCCGTTGCTCTGGCCCCAGTGGAACTCCACCTTCTCGGCTTTGAAGCGTCCCGGCAGTCCGGCCCCTCTCACGAAATAGTCATCTTTCAGGAAGATTGCAACTGTGAGGTAAGATTGGAAATAAACAGAAAGATCAAGACCACACGTTCTTGCTAGCTGTGTAAATAAAACACAAGTGACGTGGACCTCTGCGTTTCCAATGGAACGCTGCGAAATAAGAAACCCGTGCAGCGTTTGAGATTTATTCATTTAACCTACTTAGGGACGTGGGCAGAATATCACAGGCGGTTTCTTTCTGCTGTTTCCGAGGCCCTAAGAAGAGGGGGTCTCAAATGAAGAAGTAATTTGGCTGAGAGAAGACATCTTCCCCTTGCACTATTTCAAATAGCTTTCCTGATTCCCTTTGTTATATCATAAAACACCGGCCCTAACCAAACGGGGAAACCGATAGTAAAGCTCTCTGCGTTCGGATTCACAAATTGGTCTTCCGCACATGGACCGGACTTTAATTAATGGCTACGACTTTAAGTAGAACGACCTTTGTCGGACAGATTTCCTTTTCTGATTGAATTTGGAAGTGATTTTTCTTTTCCTCTCTCGCCACCAGAGATTTGTGTCCTATTTAAAAGCGCGGCTTCGCTGAAACCTCGCTTGTAATCTCACCGAAACAGGCTTGTGGCCAACCGGCGAGATATTGAAGCAATCAACTGGTGGCGGTCTGAATCTGTCGCCACAGCAACGTGAAGTGACTCGAGGGTGCCGGGGGGCAAAAGTAAGACGAGAGACACATTTTAAACACACACACGGCTGGGAAAAAACAACATTTCTGCCAGTCCTCCTCTGGACTTTTCTGTAAATTGTTTGGTCTTGTGGTGATTTTGCAAACGTGATCCGACATGAGACAGAGAATGGGTTTCATTAGTTATTCCAGCTCCGAGCTTCATGAGCTTTAACAAACAGGCAGGAATTAGACGGCTAAGCCAGCAGGACCTTGGAACAGCAGCGTGTGAAAACCCAGCCGCGTCTGCCAGCAAATCCTTGATCAATGCAAATGTTTCTTCAAGGTTCCAGGATCTCATGAATTTCTTCAAGTTTAATTTGGCGGCGGTCTGTGAGAAGCTTGTTCGCTGCACTGCAAAGTCCAACATCGCAAACACACACACACACACACACACACTTGTGAAGAGCACTGTATGTTTGGAACGGCAGCTGCTATACTTATCTAAGCATGGCATACTTTATATTGTATGATGTGCAAGATATTTAAATCATCCGAATGAATCAAATATTTGGGATTATTCTTTGTGCATGACAGTAAACAACATGTGCAAAATATTGCATACTGCAGATTTGAATTTCCAAAGTGAAAAAGCAATAAGACGCAAAATTTGATAAGACTGTCAAGTGAATATATTTTCATTTAAAATGAGATTTGTGACATGATGACTGAACACTTTCACTGCATTGAAGAACCAAGCTCTCAAAAGCACTCACTCATAATATATTCACCCTCGTGTCCATCGAAACCTCTCCACTGTGTGTATATTGTGTGGAAGACAAAACTCAATGTTTAAAAATGTCTTTGTGGTTGTGTAATCTCACGATAAAGGTCAACATTCTTCTAAATATCTTCTTTGTGTTCTCTTTGTGAAAGTCGTAAAGGTTCATAATGACCAGATGGTGAATAAATGACAAAATGATTATCATTTTTTTACTAACTTTTACTTTAATCTTCTGGAGCAACTAAATAATAGTGCATACGCTGTTTTTGGCCCAAACTCCAAATAAACATCTGCAAATACTCAAGTCCGTATCATTTTTTATCATTTTTGAGAACATGCAAAAGGAATAAAAAGTAAATTACATTAGCTAAAACTTTAATATATATCAGTATAATTTAGATTAAACAGGAGAGAACCTTTACTTTGCCAAAATTAAAAGCAATAAAGTTACAAATTGTATATGTAATAAAATATTATATAGTAAAATTTATAGTAAAATTGTATTATATAATAAAATTATAATACAACAAAATTCACTATTTTAGTTTTAAATAAATGATTATATACTAAAATGAATCAATTTGTTTAATACAATAAATACAAAATATATTTAAATAATTGTATATACATTAAACATTTAATAAACTGGTATATTATAAGACATTAACTGCTAAGCAAAGACAGTTTAAAGGTAACTTTGGGCCATGATATAAGGTAAGCAGGTATTCTATTGTACAGTGCCATCATAATAAGTGCCGTTCTCAAGGTGAGAAGGTCAAGGTTCACTTGACGTTGTAGTCCTTCATAGAAAAAATGATTTAAACATTGATTGAGTCATGCATTATTCAGAGGTGCTGGGTCTATAGGTTTATTGTGTTCCAGGTGATTATTTCACTGATAAAACGCTCACGTGTCAGTTATAAATAGCGGAGCAGCTCTCCATTATTCATAGGACAACAGCGGGACATTTGTCTTCCTCCGCAGAGATTATGTTAAAGAGGGAAACGCCGGACGATACGCGTCCGTGTTTACCTCCTTGATATGTTGAGCTGCTGTATGGATTAATGGTGCAAAAGTGTAGCATAAAAACGTCATTCTGGTGTGAAAAGTTCAGCTTCGTGTCATAAGAGTTGAGGAAATAGAGCATGAAAGTCTGGAAGTGTAAGCACTTTCATGTAATGTAACTTATAATTTATATACGTCAAAGTCTGCATCTGGTGGACATGCTGTACTCAAGGGCATACAGTGAGTCCTTTTAGTATTAGAAGATACAAACTACATGTTTGATTTACCAGTTTTGCCTGTATTCTTCATCGACGTCTTATTGGAGGACTCTGCATCAAACCCGTCCAGCGTGAGCTCCTGGTACTCCATTGACACCTTAGTGTCCTGGTCAGCTATATTGACCGGCGATTGGTTTCTCTCCTGACACTCAGGAAAAGCCGCTGCCCACCCTGTATCTGGTCCATACGTCCCTGCAGATGAGAAAGACAGCAAATCAATGGATCATCACAATACACAGAAACCCAACCGCTCACTGACTGACTTTGTTCTTCACCAATGTCAGTCAAAACAAGACTGAGCTGTTCTGGGACAACTGTCTGCCTCAGGAAAACTGAAGAGCTTGATGAATTGATAAAGCGCTCACTTTAATCCGAGATCTTTGAAGTACACAGACTAATAGGTTGATGAAATGTATTATGATTGTATCTGTGGAGGTTACAGAGGGAATGGGTATTAACACAGATTGATGTTGTATAAGCTGCACTATTTAAAATGCCGAATAAAAACAATATTGTAAAATAACTACGAAAATTACATCTTTTACGAGTTTTTTATTTGTATTTTAAAAATATCTATGTAAAAAAACTAGGGAAATAACAGTTTTCTTACATGAAACTGCACCTTTTTGTGTTATTTTGTCATTTTTTTATGAATTTTAAAAATAGGTAAAAAGCTGTAGGTGAAATATACATTAAAATTTGTAAAATATAATAATTATTATTTAAAAAAAAGGTTAAAATTCGTTCATTATCAATTTATCAACACTTAACTTGCCCTCATGTCATTTCAAACCTGTTTGACTTTCTTTCTGCTGAAAAACACAAAAAAGATATTTTGAAGAATGTTGCTAAACAATCAACATTGCCCCCAATATATTTCCATTGTGTGAACCCAAAACCTCTAAGACGTTTCTCAAAATATCTTTCTTATTTCTGATATATTTTGAGCAGCGTGACTTAGTCAACATATGATTAAGAAGTGAAGAAAGCTTATTTTGGGTGAACTGTCCTTTTGCATTGTGCATTACACATCACAAACAATATAAAAATATATTTATTACACGGTTGCTGTATCTCACATGAGATGAATCACATGACTCAGTGCTCACATTGCATCATAAAGTAAAAGATTCCTCAACTTTCAACATGGCCCCTTCTCCATCACATCACCAACATCTCATTGCAAATGAATGAACGGCTTCATGCGGGCATGCTTTTTACTCCACGAGACCATCGTGACGTGCTCGGCAAAGACAGATATGAAGTGAACGACGCTGATCAATGTTGAACATGCTCTCATCATCTTCCGCACAACACTCTACATTTAAGCCATTTCATTTCGGCACACAAAATGAGACAAGCTAACGTAACAAGGATATTTTAAGAGTCCATTAAACCCTTTAGTACACTCACAAGCGTCTCTTTGCCTTCGCTAACAGTGATCCTGCCAAATCATAAATGCACCTTTCAGCGCAATAAACACACGTTGATGAGACACAGCCGTGCAAGAGAGTTTCAAGTGTGTGTGTGAAGTGTATTCAGACTCGGTGAGAGGTGAGAGCTTCCCTGCAAACATCAAAATAGAATGTCCATCTCAAATTGAAAACAATCCACGGCTAACGGCCTTTTAGATGAATCCGTTCACAATTACCCCTGCATCCGGGCCGACCCGAAATGCGCGTTTCATCGAATTAGGATTCATCCCCGTGCTCTCAGTCCAGCTTTAGGGCATATCGATTGGACAGGTCTGGGTTTCATATGGAGTGGTAGAGTGCTATAGATCCACGCAGGGCTGCTGGGTAATAAAAGAGAGCGAGGGCTTGTGTGAAGAGATCACTCACTCTGTAATGCGCCTGTAACGCGGTTACCAAAACGGCACATGCAATCTTAATCCAAACCACACCTCGGGACACCAAGGGTCGAGTGCATAACCCTGCCTCCCAGCAGAGAAATAAATGTCGGTGTTTTGTTCTGTTTTTATTTGGTTTGCTGGGATTATTTGATGTTTTATGTTCGATTGTCATCGGTTCCTTGCTTCTGTCCAATTAGGATTACTTGTTTGTTGAATCTCCTTTTTGCTTTCGAAGGCCTCGAAGCTGGTGATATTCTATATCTCGCTTCTATCCAGCTGTCTATCATTTTAGCCATCAATCAATCCACCTCGGTTTATTCTAGCAAGAAAAACTTAGATCTGAAAGCCATCGGCCTGAGGACGGAGTAAAGTTCAGCCCATTCCAAAATTAAATGCTTATGTGGGACCTCAGGAGTCTTCTGTTTTTATTTACCCTTCATCCTTCCCTCCAGACAGAAAGAGAAGGAGCGCTGACTAGGTGTCAAATCAACATTTCATTCACCCCTGACCTCTCGGCCGACTCGATCAATACTCCCTCTGTTCACCCGTTCCTTCTTAACTTGGTGAGAGAGGTTGATGGATCTTCTTAAACGAGATTACATCTCCAGGCGCAAAATGTTGAAGTTCCGGCAAGAACGCAAAAGCGCATTGATTCGCTGGCTTTTGGCTCTTTAAGAGGCTGTGTGGAGAGCATGGGAAGAAGGAAAGGGAGGGAGACATTTAGAAGTTAATCCAGTTCTCCATTTCAAGAATTTGCTAAAAGCCGATCTGCAGGTGCAGCTTAGACATATCAAATGAAGGCAAATGAGGTTCCAGATGAAAGAAGGAGTGAACTGAAGGGGTGAAGAGCTGAAGTCCGGCAAAGTTACACAGGAATCTAATTACTCTAGTCTGGTGCCTGCTAAGTCAAGCATCACTTTTACTATTACTTCAAATCTGAGCAAAACACTAAACCCAATTATTCAACTTTCATCCGGAACTCATCCTGCACTATTGGTGCGGACACTTTTAACCAAATGCATTCCAAATCCCTTGCAACTTTGCTTTTTTAAACATAATAAATATTTAACAACTTAAAGATATAACAACACAAATCAAATGTATTAATGTAATGCTTTTTATAATGTTGCATTATTGCGAATATGAGTTACACTTCAACTATCCAGTACAACAGTCTCATGAAAGTTCTTGACAAAGTTTTGCACTATTGATTAGTGTTCATGATCATTCATTTTTGTCACTTACATACTTACATACAGTGTCGAAGGTTCAACTTTAACCCTGATATGAAATTGTACGATTGTACACATGTTTCTCAAACAGCCATCTTAGAAAATATGTACAAATTCTTTGTGGTGAGATCTACATGTGAACGATAATATTAATGTAAAAATCGATTTAAAGTTGTGCTGTGAAAGAAACTTGATAATGCGTCTCCATAAACATACATTTAATTTGAGCCAGGGCACCATTTTTTCTCACCCTCTTGTATGACTTTTTTTCTTCTGCTGAACACAAAGGAAGATATTTTGAAGAATTTGTTTTGTGTTCATACAATAGAAGAGTACAAATTTTGTCAAAATGATTTATCATAATTAAAATGTAACTTATTTATTTATTAAGCATCAGCGATGGGATCTCATGTGGACACAAACAAACATTTTGTTCAAATGTTCTTTCAGAAAAAATCTAGAGTTCAATCCAAAGAGAAGACTGGGACCCGAGTAAGAAATAAAGACTGACAGACAGAAACAAACAAATCCTTGTCTTGTCTTTGAACTTGACAAGACAAAAAACTCCAAACGAAAAACCGAGAGCCAGGGAATGTGGATTTGTAAATAATTCCATACCCGTTCTTGTACTTTTCACAACATCTCCGAAACAAGACATGCCACTCACAAAATCCTCTGACAAATACAATCCTGCCTTCATTAAAATGCAATAAAGCTGAAGAGTAAAGGAAGAAGTCATTCTCATGTATATTTTACGGCGATCTGTTGTGAAACGTCCACTGGGCTGATTCAACAAAGAACGTGACAAGTGTAAATACACCTGGACGTTACATTCGGCCTTCAGAAGACAAAGTGCTTTTCACTCAGTCGGTAACAGCTGTGTGACGCTGTGACCTCGAAAGCGTTTCAAACGCTGTAATCGACGCAAAGAAAAGCACGTCTGTGAGGGAACATCTAAGGAGCGTTTATGTGACGTTCACCCAATGGCAGCATTGTGACACGAAAACAAACACGCGTTTGGAAAGATGTGGCAGTTTCAGAAAAATAACAAAGGAAGATGAGTGCGTGTGTGTGTGTGTGTGTGTGTGTGTGTGTGTGTGAGAGAATAAGCTTTCTTCTCCTCACTGCAGATGCATCAGCGACAGGGGTCGTAAACACAGCGACACGTGTGTCTTGTGTTTCTGGATTTACCGGGCTTGAATCCATCAGGCTCTACGACTGCCAGTGGATGCTGGGACAGAAAAAGGTGTTTATGTGGCTTTGTTATCCTCTCTCAAACAGAGTCCTTAAACACACACACGGACACACACTTTAAAGCAAACACTCATGAGAAATATTCACAAAATGCTCCGAAAACACCTTTGACACCTAAACTGAAACCACATTACATATATAAGGGTGCTTTTGTATATTTAAGTGTGCTTTCTCACATTATTTATTCTTCAAGGAAAAACCACAGATACATTGATTCTGTAAAATGTAATAATAATTACTTACAATAACGTTCACACGATATAATGACACATTTTAAACAATGCAATGAGTTTTATCGCAGTGCTTCAGAATCTACAAAGACTAACCAACTATAACACTTTAAGGTGCTTATTAACATATCGAATACAATTCCACAATTTAGAACACTATTTATCATTTTAATACACTATATGTCATTATGAGTTGATGTGTTGAGCATGATTGTGTGTTTGATAAATCAAAGGGAAAACACAAAGTTGAGTAAAACTAGACTAGAAATTTTGTGTTAAGCAGATCAGAAGTTTTTCAACAATGGTAGTCAATGGGGTCTAAGTTTGGGTGCGAACATTCTTCAAAAGATCTTTCGCTTTGGTTATCAGAACAAAGACATTTAAACAGTTTTAAAACTATTAATTTGGCCTTTAAATACAGATTGTGTTGTTTTTAAACCTATACACTGAACAAAATGATTGTTGGAATTACTTAGTGTTATTGCTTACATCGGTTCCATGTGATTAAATGAATTGTAACATAATTTCTCTTGCAATTTGAAGAAGAATTGTGTTTCACCAACTTAATTTCATCACTTGGAACAGATGTACAGGATAAAATCAAGTCATTTTGTGTCAAATCCACATTTAAAAAAGCCATTGCTGTGGAGTTTCTTTATTGCCATTGTAATATTATGAGCTTCGCAGTATGAAACAGGCGGCCTAGTGTTATCTGTCTTGAACAACGAAGCTCATTATATTGCATTGGCAATATCTTGCATGGCTATTTTAAACACTATACATAACAATATATACACAGACGTTGTATATATCTTCACATCTCTTGTAATAAATATAGCAGCATGAGAAAAGCTCTTTGTAATGTAAGATCCACAAACATAACGCTGTGCCACAACGCACCCTTCTACTCAAACTCTGGACCTGATCAATGATCTGAGGTCGCTTACTCAAACAGACAGCTCGGACCAAACTTGATAAGAAAATATACATTAAAAAAAGAAAAATATATTTTATATACGAATCCATGTCTGATTTCTCTAAATAAGCGGTTTTTGCATCTTTTATGCAATGAGAGTCGACACTAGCGAGACTGCACTCAAAAGAGCAATCTCAATTTGACTGCATAAATGCAGGCCATCTCTTTCTGAAAGCAGTCACCTGGTTATGATGGAGGGTGTGCAGTGTTTAAAGTGCAGAGGTGGACAGGGTAAAAGTAGCTTGTCTCACCGAGTGTTTAGTTGTGTTAATTAGAGGTGGCATGCACATATATGTGTGTGTGTGTGTGTGTGTGTGTGTGTGTGTGTCCAGGCGGTGGAGGAAGCTGGCTGTAGACCCGGTGGGACTCTAACCCCATGAGCAAAAGCTGTCAAGAGCCACTGGAGATCCACACGCTGTCAGAGAACATTTCACAGCTGCCCACCATATACCCAACACGCAAACACACAAACAAAGCAAAACACACCACACACAAGTCACGTACTGACACAAAATAAAGCCTCGAACTTGAGAAAAGAGACAGGTTTTTCACACCTCACACACACTTTGTTTAAACTCTCATCTAAATCCCACGTTTATTTTCCAACTAAATATCGAAATCCTTTCATAGTTAAAATAAATGTTTGAAAATCTAACATTGAACAAAATTGTAGTTTCATCTGAAAATCATTTCGTACATTTTATTATATATCCTATAGTTTCGTAGCATATCATGTATCATTTCATGTCATATAACATCGTGTCGTATAATAATGCAATATGGCTCGAGTAGGAGTGGGATTGTGCTAATCACAGTTGCTGATATAGAGCACCATCAAACGACTACGAGGGGCCATAATGCATTTATACAACAGTTAGACGGCACAAGTGTGTAGATAAATCAAAAGCAACACTGGATTGTCTTTAAAACCCTCAGATATTTCAAAGAACTACTGGAAGTCAGTGCAGAAGAAAGTAGTCCCCAAGTTCCTTGATATTTCAATCGTATTGTATTGAATAACCTATTGTTTCGGTTGGTACATATCATATGATATCGCATTCCCAAAGCCCTTAAACCGCATTGTTCATTGGACTAAACCTTCAATAGATGGGCTTCAAAACCTCTATTACATGAGCTACTTAGGATAAGTTGAACTACAGAAGCAGAAATGTATTTCATAGTGACACTTCTTTGTGGAGAAGAGAAGTTCAAAGTAAATGAGACACTGCATGATCCAATTCAGCACAAACAATATGTCAATGACCACCGAGAACACGAGTACTAACTACATTACAGCAGGCACCAAAAGTGCTCATTAGAGTACAGTAGACTTTATCAAAATAAAATCCCTGCAAGTCGCTGGCTTCATAAACTCACATCAGCTTACCCAGTTTGACCTCGCTTTGGATTGCATTCACTATTTGTTTTCTATTGTTCCAAACTGTCCCTAGATTTTCCTTATTTTGCCATAAATAAAATATAATGAAACCCCCCTGAGCAAAGCAGGAAAATTTAATTCCAGCAATACTTCAACCGGTTTTAACCGAGTTACAGAGGACAGAAACACAGAGGCGAAATCAAAAACCAAGCAGGCCGGGGAGAAAAAAACTCCAATAAATCCAGCAAAACCGGTCCCTCCAGCAAAATATCAAAAACTAAAAAATCTTATTGAACAACAAAAAGTGACTGATTTCAATCCCGCAAACATTGTTTTCTACATCAAATGCGCTTGTTGTGATAGTGTTACATTATTGTTTATAATGTTGAAGATTATATTCTATTCAGTCACATTTCTATATTTAATACATTATTGAATCGCAAATGTAACAGTTACAGTAAAATCAGACACTGTAACCTTACATACTATTTAAATAGCTTTATTACATGTTTATTATAAATCTCAACATTGAAAAAAATTAACAGAACAGAGCTTGTTCTGGTCATTAGAATGAAGAATAAATCCGAATTTGAATGAATAAATTAAAAACTTTTTTGCATGCATGTGCGCAAAAATATTATATTCCTCTTAAACTCATTTAAATTGATTTTAATATGGCAATAAAGTATTGAACAGCAACAGAGACTGTATTTGTCCATTATGACTAATTCAGATCTCACACAAGAGACAAAAGCTGGGAAATCTTAACATAAGGTTAAAAGTTAAAGTTTGTATTTATATACTTTCCACAGTATTGTTCTTGCAATTAAAACTGATAAGCTATACATACCAATGTCTATTAAACATGTATGTATATATATATATATATATATATATATATATATATATAATCTATTTGGCTCTTCGGTTTTGCAATCATACATTCAGATATAAATGCACTTTCTGGCTTAATGTGACCATTGGCTATGTCTGATCTTGGCAAATTCACCATTCTCAAAGATAAAAAGCTCTATTTAAAGAGGATAAAATCCGACCACAAAAGCAGTACAGACACAGGAGGAGATGTGGGGGCAATAATCAGAAAATAAGCACAAGCGCTCCATTAATTCCTCCTTCAGCTTTCTGCATCTTCACTCGAGGGAGATCTGGTACCCATCCGAACGGTGGGCGTACTTCATTGAAAGCTCTTTAAGAAAACATTAAGAGCAACTTCTAGAATGTCTGCCGCAATTAAAATCAAAAAGACACGGCTGTTAATGTGAATAAGCCCTGCTGCTCGTCCGAGTGGATTTATTAGTTTATCATTAGGCTGTACACAACCTGCTAGATAGCTAAGCCCTTCTGCTGTGTGGGAGTTTATGACGTTACACATTTTAAAGCGTCCGTCCCTCTTCAATCACATCGACATCATTGAAGTGTTTAGCATTTCCATCATACTCTTCTCATCACACCTGCTTTACAGTGGAAGGAAAAGCCATTAGTTACAGTTTACGCTGCAGAAACAGCTAAATAAAAACAAGCATCCTCGTCCCTTATCTTTCTCCTTCTCTTCACTGATCTTTAGTGCTTTTCATTAAAAGATAAAGGTGGATGTGAACCTACAGTCATTTCATTAACCCCTTTGGAAGGCCTTTAGTATGTACATGATGACGGACACAAGCTGTCATTTTACCCAAATACACATTTATAAAATAATAATCATGTAAAACGCTGCAAAATTAAATTATGACTTATTTTAGGGGTGTCAAGATTTTGAAGTTTTACATAGCATATTAAAATAAATATTGTAAAACATGAAAAGCATGAAATACATTTTTTCATATTTTGTGTTATGCTTTTTTGATGATAGATCTATTTAATGTTTTTAATTTAAACCATGCGCTTAACATGTAGCCACACCCCTTTTTTATACATTTTGATTAATTCATTAAAACAATAATATCTCTAGGAAGATTTATGAATTGCTTGACGTATCTCATAGATATTTATAATCAGTAAACACACTAACAAATTTAATAACTATCAATACATTATTTTTAAATAAATAAATATCAAAATTACAGATAAAATACTGTAAAATGAATTGATTTTACAATGTTTTAATATTGTAGTGACTGGTTACAAGGCCAGGGTTTTTTTAATGGTAAATTAACTATATATGTAATTCTACTCCAGTTGAGAAACTCAGTCCCTGACTTTGAAACTAGTCACTACAACTATTTGAACATTACATTTTATTGACGGGACAAATTTTTTGCAGTAATAAGCAGATTTTTCTACAATCAACATTTGAACAATTGTATTTCTCCTTAATTAAATAAAGCTTAAATAAAACATAGATGAGAAATCTCTGAGCAATAAAGGTTTCCCCTCGGATAGATTTGTGGTTATAGCTACGGTGAAACTGACCTCTGATGGTTTTAAAAGTTTCTAAACAGCTTCACTTGTACAGGATCCTTAAAATCATACCAATCACAGGTACCAAGTGACAAAGCCATCACAAAAATATTTCCCTCTCACTTCCTGTTTACATTTACCCCGGTCCCACAGTTTTGTCCTAGTTCTCAATATCCCAATGCCAGATCGTCTGCTGCCACCTGCCCCACCTCAAGACCGTCTCTTTCCTCAATTTGGATCTTAGAGGACACCACCACCAACTCCTTAATTTAGCTTCCACGTTCACAAACATTTCTCCTTCGGACTTAGGCAGAGATGAGGATGAAAGCTGACCTCATACCCTGAGTCATGCGGTAATTATAGCTGTGCACCTAAACAAAGCAAAATCATTACCCATAATGCCATTCACAAACATCAGCCGTGCTTCAAGGCATAACAGAGCCAATGTACACATACTGGATTATTCTTAAGAATACAAAAACAAGGATACAATATTAAAGCTTAGCTGAAAAATCTAAACGGAAATCCCGACTAATCCCTTCGAATGTCTCGGCAATCAAACTCAATGTCAGCGAGATGTAAAAACCACTAATGACTTACAGTCAAACCTTATAAAAACACGGCGGGATTTAAGTCCTTTACAAAAGCCATGAGTGATTTAAAGACAGATGCATAAAACTTGCAAGGTTACGACTTCACCCTGGCGCGTTCAATTCTTCATATTACAACTGGCAGAAATATAGTCGATAAAAGTTTTACATAGTGGAACCTAATTAAAATTCCGCATCTTTCATTGGTTTTCAATCCCAGCGGACTGTGGTTATCATGAGGAGACTGTATATCAGGAATGAACTGCGAACAGTTTAATTTAGACGTGTGAATGCACACGATCTATTTTCAGGTAATCAAAAGTCAGAAAATCACAGCAATTCAATTACTCGGTTACGGCGGCTTGTGTTTTTGTTACGCAAAATACGATCTGATTAAAAACCCGGAAAGCAAAACAATCACACCGGGGTGTTTCAAATTATATTGAAAACGGAACATTAATAATTACTCAGATTACCGATGTTTACTAAGAAAAGCAGTGTTTTGTAAATATTTAATAGATTTATTAGTTATATTTCTTGTTTTTTCATGCAGCCAGAGATGTCAGAATTATTTGAATAAAAGAGCGGATAAACTTCTAGCAAAAAATTATTTTCAAAAGTTATTTTCCCTGTTTTTTTTCTGGACTTTCAGTTAATGCTTAAATGTATTTTATGCCGTTCAAAATGTTCAACAACTATTAAAATAAATATGGAAAAACTTTAATTCTAATAAAGAATAATGTGCCCTATTTTTACAGATTCATTACACATTCACAACAAAAAGTTTGTGTTTACGTAATTTATTTTTGTGCATTTATTTTGTTTTTATAAACACATTCACAAACATATATATTTAAGAAAAATATTAAAAAGAATAAAATGTTTACAAGTAATTTGAATGATTTGAAAATATTAGGGCTGTCAAACGATTAGTTGTAAATAATTATTTGAAGCTCTAGTAAATATCTAAATACCGTATACATACATGTATGTGTTAATGCCAATGTGTTTATATATATATTATTTTGCACAGTATACACATACATCTAATATGTTAAGCCAACCTTTTATTCTGGATGAGACTAATGGTTATTAACCCTTTGACAGCCATACTTTTTTACATATCAATCTATGATTTCAACACCCGATATTTCAAACACATTTCCTTTTTACATGCATTATTCTTACAGATGAATTTAAAAGTAACTTTCGGTCCAAACTGATGGGCTGAATGTGTTGTTGACAAACCGAATTCTACTATATGGCACTTACTTTATAAAACGGGCTTGTAAAAATAGGTATCTGTGGCACAGATCCTGTTCAAGACGCTTCGAAGAGTAACCGAGGCACTCGCGCAAACCACAAATCCAGAGGGATTTTCCGCACAAGCTGAGGGCTGCGACACAACGCCATCTGGACTCGCAGAGTTTCAAACAAAACAAAGATGATGCTCAGTTTCCTGGCAACAACCCCGCTAACTTCATCACTCATCCAAGAGTCGTGCAACGCAAACTCTGACAATCTTTTTACCCTTCAATCATTTCAGTTTTGACCTCAACCCCAGAAGTTCCATAAATCAAACGGGGTTTGGCGTATGTTATGGTCGTACAGTAATGGATCGTACTTTGCATTTAGAATGTGTGATCCATTAAAACACAATTTAGGCCGTGCTTATTTCTCAAAACAAGAGAAAGTGCCAGTCATCAGTTTTGTAGACACCAGTCAGATTCGCTCTCTGGGGTTTCCTCTGAGATTGATGAGTAGAAAGATTAACACTTCATTTACAGTCCCCGCAGAGACGGCATGTCCATTATGAGACGCACAGAAACACAATTTACGAGCTTCAAGATGTAAGTCGCTTTTGATGGCCAACGATGAAAATGCCAACATCATGATAAAAAAATGCTATCTTCTTTTCAACCAGTTGGGTTAAAAGGGTACAAACCCAACCGTTGAGTTGAATTGACCTGAATATTTTTTTACATTCAATCAACCATAACTTAAAACAAGCCAATCTTTGGGCCTAAATAACCCAACACATGTTGATTAATAAACTAACGGTGCTGGGTTATGTCAACCTCCTGTTTAGTTAGAAGGGAAAAACCAAACTGTTTGGTTATTGGGTTGTTTTAAAAAAATTGGTGAAAACTACTATTTTATGGGGTGGCGATTTTTTAGGAAATGACACTATGTGCATCATCCAAAATATGAGGAGACAAAGGAGAACCCTTAAACACTACACCTTAACCAAATGTTGGTTAAGTGTGGGTCGAAACTTGGACAAACCATTTGCATAGACGTCTGGGTTCATGCCTTTTTGACCCAATGCTGGGTAGAGCGTAACCCAGCATTTACTGATGGGTCAGAAGGAACCCAACATTTGGCTTGAAAATTAACCTACGTTAGGTTGTTGCGACCCCAAATGCCCGATCGGTGGGTCAACATAAACCTGGTTTATATTACAACGATGTCTATATATTCATGCCTCTTTGACCCAATGCTCGATTGAAAATCAATCTTTAGAGTTTAACCGGGAACTGGAACAAGATCAAAGCAGGACAAAGCAGATTGTACTAAAATATCTAAATCAGATCTCTCTTGAATTCCCCTCCATTTAAAAATGATTATGAATTTTCTATTTGAGATGTTGGGAATACAAAGCTGCTGTCCAAAACCTGGCCTGGTTTACAGAACTTTTTTGCCACCTGTCAGTAGGTCATCCTAAAACAGCCAAGCTAAATCGATTCATTCCCAGATTGAGTTAATTCATCCTATTTCCTTTGCATGGATGTAACTTGAAAGAGAAAGTGGATAAAGAAAAGAGAATAAAGGCTGAGATTGTAAAGAATGAAGAGGTCCTCCTACAGTAGGACGATGAGTGTGTGTGTGAGCGTGTGTGTGTGTGTGTGTAACACAGAAGGCCTTAGGCATCAGTCAATGGCTGCCGACACATCATCCATTAGAGCCCAATCACATTGAGGTTCCACGCCATCTATCAGCCCCGCTCTTTCTCCCCTCCTACAATTAGTATTGTTCTAAGTCCAAGCCTCTCTCCCGGCCCCGTGCCGCCCGTCTCCGCGATGCGGCAGCGCCCTGATGAATGTACCTCTCTCGCCTCCATTGATTTCTCTTCAGACTCGGGCCCTTTGTTTGATTTGCTAAGTACTGGAGTGCTTTGACTGAGGTGTTACACAAATTTGCCTCCCTCCAGCTTCCTCGTCCCCGGAGATCTCGTGCCTACCCATGGCTTTCCTCCCCAGAGGCGGGACTCTACTCAGCTAGAGATTATTTTTCACACGGTAAACACTGCGATCTATAAAGCCGTGAACTTCAGCCGACGCTCTGGCCCATGGCCTCTCGCCTGATGCTCAAACAAGACAAGCACAAAGGTTGTCTTCTTAAACAGGACAAATACAGTTTGTCAATATCTGTGTGGGGAATAACAGCAATGAGGCCAGACCCGTACATCACATCCAACCCGAACCCCCGCTGGGCTGTCAGCTTGCTGTCTTGTACTTTCCTCTCAAGTATTTCCAACAAGGACATGGATCAGACAAGCACACCAACCTGAAATGCGTTCAGACCTTGGAGGTTTGTCATGTGGGAGTAATACAAGAGCAATGCATTCAGAATTTGCATTGTGACATCATAGAGATCAAGTGGTGCCAGTGATGTCAACATGAAACAGCATTAACAACCCTGTATACTTTATCAAGGCTAATGTGACTATGAGAGCATGGTTGCTTTAACATAACATGAAGATAACTCTGCAAACAAATTATTATCAAAAGAATATTTATAAAGTTAACTATTTTTGTTACATTTATCTGAAAAAAATGGGTTGTCTTATATTTGAGGTCTAAAATTGTCAATAATATGGGCGAAACATAGCTGGGGCCAAAAACATATAAAACTTGTTTGATCAGGACTGAAAGCACCCTTAAGTAAGCCATAAGAAAAGCAGATTTTTCTCCTTTGTAAGACTTCAATAAAACTGTTTTAAAAATGTACAAACTCACTCTAAAAATGTACATGTGGCTTTGTTAATATAAAAAATAAACTATATTAATTGATAAAAATCTTTTGAAAACATTCAATGGATCATTTCAGTGGAACATATCAAAATAATTGTTAAAATATTCAACTAAATAAAATTAAATAAAAATAAGTTTAAAATTAAATACATTTTAAACATATAGCTACTATTTTGGTTACTATTTTAGTTAGTTGGATTTGCCTTTTTTACTTATATTTTAGCAGTATATTTAATTAATCTACAATGTTTAACATTTACTATTTTAATAAACGTGTAAGTTGTTTCACAAAACATGACTGTAACCTTTTAAGAGTGCACATTGAGAAAATAATATTAAATGATTAATAAAATGTATAACTTTTAAATCACCGTTGGTACATCATTATTTTAATGCCCTAACCCTCCAAATTTCTCATTCCAAAATGATGCAGATTTTGAGAAGCAACAATAAAATCTATTGTTTTGTCTATAAAGGAAAAGTTCGCAAAAAATATAAAACTCCCTCATGCATAACTCTAAAACGCACATCATAAAAGCTGTCTATCTGACTCCAGGGGGATTAAAAGTGTAGCGTGAGTAAATAAGGAGAGATTTGTCTTATTTTGGTGAACTGTTCCTTTAAACTCTGACAGTATAT
Organism: Triplophysa yarkandensis; assembly: GCA_033220385.1. NCBI lineage: Eukaryota > Metazoa > Chordata > Actinopteri > Cypriniformes > Nemacheilidae > Triplophysa > Triplophysa yarkandensis. The sequence continues at coordinate 3,473,851 of CM065662.1, read as the reverse complement.
TATTTAGCCGACAGCCTTTTATTAAGATGACGAGACCACAATGCTTAACAGCTACATGTTGCTTACATACGTAACCTGTCACAATTCCGACCTCGACGTCCCTCATGGAGAGTCGGGACACGATAGGACCCGCAGCGGGAGATGAGCTTTAAGGCACTCCTACAATATCCAAACCCACTAAATATGGATCATTACACAAGCGTTTATGATCTCATTTCTCTTCTCTCTTCTCTGAAGCCCACAGACACTAATCAATTTGTGTGGCTCCTTTTGATCTGTCGTTGCTGTTTGTGGATGCTGTTGGCATGTACCAGGCCTGATTGAAATCCCAGGCCAAATATCAGCAAGGGTTGACGTGTTCATCTGGGTTCACTGTTTGAAGATGCTCCGCACAAGCTTATTAAGAATGGGGTGTGTGTTCTCGTGAACATGGTTTCGTGTGCGTGCAGTTCCCCAGAAGTACAGGAAAATTACTAATGCATTTGGCACACTGTGAGGCGTCTCTTCAGGGAACGAGGACTGTGGGAGGAGAATGACAAACCAATGTGACAAATGAAGAGCACAGAAAATGGAGGGACAAGAGAAGGGGGGTCAATCTACAAAGCACAAGCTGTTTCTTTCCCTTACATGTACGAAAAATACTAACTAAACCGCTAAAAACAACTAACAGTTACTTTTCTAAATTCATCGAAATGAGCATATGGACATCCAAACTAGCATGTCCTTGTTGTGTCTTATTTATGTTAACTGGTGGACAAATTGTCCATCCTTTTTTTATTTGTAAGTTAAAATATATATACATATATATATATAATTGACAAATAAGTGAAAAATAAACGTTTGTGTTTATATGATTTATGTGTATTGCACATTTAATTAAGCAATAAGGCACGATAGGCCAGGCTGTATCATGAATAACTCACGGCTGAAGGGCATTCTTGGCACGAATCGAAGCATAAAAGTAAAATTATATATTAGTTTGTATATAACTTTTGTCATATACGTGCCTTCCGCTGTAAAACGTATTGCCTAACAGTCACACCTGTATGTTAACGTTGCTTTGGGTGGATGCTGAGGTCAATGATACACAGAACCATTAAGTAAAGCGCTAATAGCAGTGCCATATCATGACTACGACACAGGTGCTGACCAATCGAAATTGATCATGATTAATCAGTTTGACAGCTACTAATCAATATTCTTTTGTATTCATTTTTAAATAGTCAAAGTCAAACCAGCCCTGTAACTTGAAAATAGAAATGAATAGCCTAATGTATTAACTGGATGATATATTGCAGTTAAACACTTAAAGTATTCATCTGAAAAAAACTTTAATTTACTTTATTGATAACACAATTCCAATTGATAAGGTAACAGGTTTCACAGAAGGATCTTTAAAAAGAAGGAAGGGAGGACATGAAAGCTGAAGAGAGAAGTGAAAGAAGTGAAAGACAGAGAAACGAAGACAGCATGAAACACAAACGTCAGCTACAAATGAAGTTGGACTGTCAGGTGAAAAGCACGATGGTCTTTTCATGCCGTCAATCAAAGCGGCTGAAATATCTGTCACACAATAGCGTGGCATCGGCCATCAAACGGACAAGAAGCGGCCTCTTCCAAGACCCCAAATGCCACATCCATAATCTGCCTGCCGATTCCCATCAAACTTCCTCAGCTCAGCCTGACAGCCTCTCTGGGTCCGGCGTCTGACATCGAGGCAACCCGTACCTATAAATTATAGAGCCCGGAGATAATGTTGACACTTTTCAGCTTCTGAGACTGAGGGGAATATAGGAAGTGTATGAACTCCCTCTGTTTTCACTGCACTTTGAAGTGCCTCATCCACCAAGGGATTCCTTCAAGATTATTGAAGGATATGATATATTAAAGGAAAATATAGTGAGGGTATGTCAGTCCAACGCATGAAAAATCAGTAAGGGCTTTAAAAATACAGTAGTGTTACGATGAGCATTGGTGTTTTGTGTGTGTGTGTGTCAGTTATGTTTGTGTGAATGTACATTTTTTGATATTAATGTGATCCTTTGACGAAAAAGGATGACAGAAGGAAATGAAAGCACAAATTTAGAACGGGAGAGATATACAGGGCTCGAGGTTACAATATATGACATGTATGAGCCCTAGCATACCTATAGGCTAGACAGATATTGTCTCTGTCAGTCAAAAATTCATATTTGATGTTTTTTCATAAACAATATTGTTCCACCTTCATGTTTTCTCTGCACGATTTGTGTTGAGCATTTACACAGTGTTAAATATTTGAAACATACAGAGAATTTTTCTGTTTTCAATAACACGTATAATGTTAAGAAGATAGCCTTAGATACATTTACTTTAACATACATTACAAGTAGACTTAATGATGACTTTAAATGCTGTCATCACCCTCATGTCATTTCAAACATGTATGACATTCTTTCTTCTGCAGAACACATACAAAGATATTTTGAAAATGTTGGTAACCAAAACCATATATTGTCTAATCACAAAACTAATCTAAGTTTCTTGGGACCAGGGGTTTCGTTCACCATATTCTTTCATATTTTGCAGAAGAAAGAAACCCATAGTGTTTTGAAATCTCAGGGTAAATTAAAGTGAACTATCTCTTTAAAAATGTACATATTTGCATACATTTGCGTTTAATACCACCCATTCACTGTTAAAGAATAGAAGTGAACAAATATTTTGTTCGCCTAGGGCTTGACTCAACAACCATTGGTCATGTGCACAACTAAACATGAATTAAGAAATTCCAATGCATCAATGTCAATTTGGCCCCTGTGCTAAGGTCAATTTTATTACGACTTAAAAAATTATTTAAACTATTAAAATAATGTAGTGGTCCGAGCTGCCGACTATGTCCCAAATACCCGGTAAAATTACGCTTGTTTTGGTGGTTAACAAAGCCGCTGATTTACTAAAGACAAAGGAACAGCTTTTATTCTCACGGCTGGTTAGGCGACTGTGTTAGAAGGCAAGTGCATGTGTAGGCAGCACATCTCCTGCTTCTGAAACAGAGCTGTTCAGTGTGACGCGCCCCAGGGGTGAGCGGGCGCCATGCCTTTCCTGTCTTGCAGGTGACCCTGATTCTCTGCCTGTCACCTACTGCTAAATTGACTCTTACGTTCCAATGAACCAAGACTTACAGAAGAGGCACAGCAGGAGACGGAAAAAAAACCTGGAAGAGAGGAGATGAGAGATCCTTTGATTCAATTTAAGGCCGAAAGCTTTAACCCCACAGAGCCGAAGCATTTATAGCTGGATGCTCAATGCAGAGATGCTATTATAGAGATGGATTAATTAATTTGCTGCCTCTCGCTTTACTGAGGATGACAGAAGCGCCCGACTCCATTGAGCCAGAGAACAGCACACAACTTCACACAATTAAGCATGAAAGCAATTTAAGAGGACGAGGACATGACACACGTCTCTTTCGGCTCTGCACCGCGGCTAAACACATTACCTGCGTGTCGTCCGTGTTTCAGGCGAAAAGAACAATGAAAGAGAAAAGCAAGAAGACAAGGATGTCTGTGTTTCGCAAGGCCTTCGGATGGTTAATAGTTATATTAACTAAGTTATATCAAGACATTTAAGTATAAGGTGTTACGGACATGGCATATGAATACATCTTTCTCAGAATGCAACCAACTTCATGTGGATTAAACCTGAACACGACTAGTAGATAAAAAAAATAGAATGTTCAAGTCAGAGGGGGTCAATGTTGTTTGGTTAGCAACATTCTTCTGAACATCTTCTTTTGTGCTCTGCTAAAGAATAAGGAACAATTGTCTTTTTATGTTCTAAAATAAATAAACCCTTGGATGTCTTTTCCTCTCTTTCTCCATTCCAACACACTCCAGGCTTCCACCATTGATTTCACGGATGAACAAACAGCGCTGGAATGCTTGCCAATAGATGTGTGCTGTAGTCTTGACAGGGCACAGCTAATTAGCATTGCTGATGATTGGCTTAATTAACCGTGTTCTGCTTTCTAAAGAGTGTCAGAGATGAGAAGAGAGCGTGAGGGAAGGATAAAAGTTGCTCGGCGCGTACTGACACTCACAACTCCATCTAAAGCTTTCAATGCTTTCACAACCATTTCTGCTCGGCAACAAGATGCTAAGCGCACTTGAAGTGCTCTTGAAGAATATAAAGGGACACGAGCATCGCTGTTATCAGTTGCATGTCACAAGGTGTCGAATGTTTCAACGGTTATGATGAAAGCAAAAATGTAGGGTTTTAAGTAATGTGGTACGACTATGTAAAGTAGGTGTGCTAACAAATCCGCCCATGGGAATTTTAACGTAAAACAGACCCAAAAATTGTATGTCTTTCTTTCTTCCGCAGGACACAAAGGAAGGTATTGTGAAGAATGTTGGGAACTGTTCACTTGCACTGTTTTTATATCTAAAGAATAAAAGTGAATGGGTGCGACTGCATTTAAGCTAACACAAATTTTGTGTTTCGCAGAAGAAAGAAAGTCCTACAGATTTGACATGAGGTTAAGTAAATGATAACGAAACGTTCATGATCATATGTATTGTCATAGCTTTTCTATAAATATAAATGTTAAGCTATAGTAACTATGGATTTTATTTAGGTTACAATGCCTTGACCACAAAACTTTGATGACTAGTGGTCAGAAAACATACAAAATTAGCTTCTTTTTGAAAACCATTCTCTTTTGTTCAAGACTATTCTTTGTTTTTGCTTCTTTCTCGATATATATCCTTTTTTTATATTACATATTTCACCTTTAAAAACCCTCTTATACACTTTGACCAAAGCTATGGTTATAACGGTATACATTTTGTATGTATATCTCGTAATAAAACTAAAGGAAATCACAAAGGTCTGGAAAAATAAACAGACGTTCTGTAGTCAATACACATGGAGGTTACAGGAACATCTACTCCATGTCTCCTGTTGCAACTGAATCTGGTTTCACTTGGTCTTTAAGTATCACTAATGCGTCTCATTTCCCCGGGGTGACCTGTTTTAGTGTGACATGACTAACCATACTAATCCAATGGCTGGAGAAGAAAACCACTAAGTGCTAAATGCACTGAATAATTTAGCGCAGTATCACTGTAATGAGGAGTGTCTGACACTGTCGGCTGAGGAAGCCCGGGACACAATGCATGTCTGCGCCAATGCAACTGCGTTTTAATCCAATAATGACAAAAGCTTGGCTTTTATTGACTAATAATTCCCTTAATAAACGCATGCGCTAGAAAAACGTCTAAGCCAATACTTGTAAAATTGTTGGAATGAGAACCCTTGACTGAAAGCTGTGTCGTCCATTATTCACAACTAAAAATAGCTAATAGTTGCTGTATGTTAATAGATGGCATCAATGCCGATAACATCATGCTAATTAACATATTGATCACATTATGATGTCATACTTGTTTGAACTTACACAGATTTTACAGTGATTGGTTCTTGCAAATGATTTGTGCGGTGACACCGGAGTCTAAAAACTTTGTCGCTGGCATCGTCTTGGATGAAAAAAGTGTCTAACCGGAGAGGTTTGAAGCTGCTTAATGTACCGACAAAACCACATGATAATGAGCAGCGCATCGGTCTGCGAAACGTTTGAAATATTAATATCATTGAGTTTTATCGTGATTTATTTACACACACGTGTTTATTCAAAACTCGAAAATTGTTGGAAAAAACAAAGCATTGGCACGTGGACATCCTTTAAACACAAATGCGATGGAATATAACGTGATGCGTTAAATGTCATTACAGGCAAGCGTGCCGAACGCAGGTGACCTTCAAACGCTGCGTCTCATTTCACCGTTTCAAAGTGGGGTCAGCGCGTCTCTTTCTCAGGGAGTGAAGGAAGACTCTCCTCATTGATTTATGGCAGCAAGGTCTTCCTGCATGTGGCGGCACGCTCATAACCGCACAAGCACTGCCTTTACAATTTAATTAGAGCAGCCTGAATCTCAGCAGCACTACTTCTGCTACAACCACCATTTTTCATTCGCCTCATTAAACACGAGCGCCGATCTCAAACCGTCCTCGTCTGGGTTATAGAGCAGCTTTCAAATGAGCTGATGAGCAGACAGAAGTAAAGAAGGAGAGAAAAATAAATGTTAAGGAGATATTAATTTCATGGTTATTTGAAAAGCTCTCTTTTTCTCTTTTCTTAAACCCACAGGGATTCTCAGGAATGATGTTGAGATATTGCGTTTTTTTAGATGTGCAAAAATGGGTCGAAATCTTTTCATCAACTCTTGCACACTGCAAAACCCCTCCTTAATCTTCCGAACCAGTGTTTCTTTATGTTTTCCAGGAAAAACCTACAGAGAACACAGCAAGTTTATAATACTTGCAAAAGCTATGCAATACTTCTACAAAAATCTCAATTCTGTCATCATTTATTTACTTTCCTTGACTTACTTTCTTCTATGATACAAAAAGATTTTCTAGCGACTGATCCCAACTTTCATTTATGAAGAAAACAGCAATGTCAACATTTGGTAACATTTTCCTCATATTTCAGAGAATTCAAACGGGTTTGGAAAGCAAAACTTGAAAATAATATTATTTTTAGATGTAATAACCCTTTGATCCGAGCTTATTTTAAATATAAAAGCAAATTGCTTTGGATTTTCTATTTATATATTTCTTTCCAAGTTCATGAAGATAAAGTTGGAACATTGTATAAATATCATATCATATTTGTTGGTTTACTTGAGTAAACAGATCTTGTTTCACATTAGCTTCACTATGTTACTAGAAAACAAGATGAACCTAACCATGTACGATAGGTGACTTGTGCAGGCTAAACAGAAAGATCTATAGGGGACAAAATACACATTTCTGCTCACATCATGTGGCACAGAAAGATCGCTCCTTGAAACAAAGGCAATTAGTTGACATTCATGGTCTATCTCAGAGGTGTTAAATCAAGAGAAAATGTGCTACTGTAAGTACTAAGTCTGGATCACGGGAAGGTGACATGAGCATTAACCGGCTCTATCCTGATTAACACCGCTTTAAAACACAAAGGAGCAGAAGATGAAACACCTCGACATGAGCAATCCCACTCTGCTGCAGATTCCATTATGCTTTGCATCAATATTTGGATTGAAACAAGAGAAAAGCGAAATGGGATCCTAGTTCATACAATCTAACAAATGTGAAAAGGCAACGGGAAACAGCATTCGCTTCAGAAAACCAATTAGGTTGTGTAACGTGACAAATTTTGAGGTGACACGGTATATTTGACTAGAAAAAAGTAGGAAGGTCTTGACTTGTTCTGGAATTGATTGGACTGTGAAATTGGGAGCTCCATAATAGAATGAAGCGAATCGTGAAT